>UELV01164518.1:0-13884 GCA_900490015.1 Megastigmus stigmatizans
TATATATATATATATATATATATACAATCGACGTGAATTTCACGCGAATTACTTTCATAGATTCAAACGTCACCCGGAATTCAATTAGTGCTATCAATGTCACGTATATATATATTCTACTTTAGCAAGCGCAAGTTTAGAAACAACATTATCGCAGCGACAGGCCGATAACTATATAGTCCAATATCGCCCAAATTAAATTCCGTATTATCTCTTATCGAAATTCCTCGTGTATTTAATCGTCCTACCGATCAAAAATAAAAGCAAAAATCTTTCCGTTGAAATCCATCGAATCGCTCTATACTATACCCGCTGCTGCTGTTGCCGGTGCGAAAATGTCGAAACCGCGCGAAATAACGCGATAACTCTCTATTTCCCGTTAGAAAGCCATACATCTCTCTGTGCGCGATCCGTCGATAGGGTGACTTTTTTGTGTCTCTGTCTCTCTCGGCCCCTTGGTACACATATAAACGATGAGCATTTGCGGGCGGAAGGATGCGATTGCGTGTATATATGTGTGCGTCGTCCCCGGGGAGGCGCGGCTAGCCGAGTAATTTGTCAACACTATTAGAGGCGCTACTGCTGCTACAGTGGCGGGACACTGCAAGGGGTTGCGCGCGTGCGGTGACTTCGGGTCGCATCTGCCGCAGCCGAATGACTAGTCGCTGATACAAATAGGGAAAAGGGGTAGTTAATGAACCGGAGGGGTTGTGGAAGGGCCGGAGAAAGAGAAGAGCCCAAGATCGACCGTATGTTGGCTAAATATTGGCTTACTCGCGCGCGCGCGCGTCTGCGATGGAACTTCTGCACGACACCTTTTTCATGCCGGCCGACACGAGGACAGAAGGACGGATTTTTCCGTTTTCCCGAAGTGTGCGCCCTCGAGAGATTGATGGCTTTAAATCGACTGTCCCTCGCGCCGATGAGATATGTATGTGCCTGTGCCGTTTGTGGAAACTGCAGTGAGGGATATATAGCGTGCTGCACTGGCTATTGTTGTGTATGTGTATGTATATGGGGCGGGAACGACGCTGTTGATGTGAAACGGATACTGTTTGCGGAAGGCGTTGAGCCGTTTGGGTGATTAAAAGTTTGTTTAAGGGACATTTGCTGCGCTCGCAGGTATACGAGTGCAGACCAAGTCTTTCCTATCTGCGCATTTGCCGAATTTGAGCTTTGATATAGCTGAATATATATATGTATATAAGTTATAAATTGAGAAAATTGGAAATTGGATGAAATTGTGCTATATACGTGAAAAATGTTATCATTTCGTTCAATTAAAATATTCTTTATATTTTTATTTACCTTGTTTCATCGCATGCTTCAAATGAATAATCTGCAGTGTATGGAAAATGCACATTCTAAAGGCTATCATTACAGATTGACGACGGTGATAAATTAATTTATAATCCATGTTATGAATATAGATTTTATCAGCCACGGAATCTTCACGAATGCAATAAATATAATATATTAAGTGATACGGAAAATTCATCGCGTTATTCGTTATTATAAATATAAGAAATATTTATAATATATATTAAATTGTCGTTTGTGATTTTGGATTAAATTTTGTTTATAATGAAATACGTTATTCGTATATTCATTGCAAATTGCAGATGCACGCAATAATATTCAGACTTGGAAAATCAAATTAGTCTTGTCCGATGTCGGTATGCGATATGAGAAAATAAAAATCAAGCGTTCACTACTGCGACGCATAGACGCCCGTGAATACGCGTAAATATACTTCCATTGTTCGTATACGGCCGATATGATCATCAAAATGCAAGATAATTAAGTAATTCGTCATTTCGGATAGGCTAAAAGTTAATCAATCAAACAGCTCTGTGACAATATTTCTTTAACAAGGAACGCTCTCGGAGTATTAATAATCTATCGGTGATACATCAAAAATAAACGCTGACACACTATATACGTCCACGTTAAACAATAACAAACGAATAATTTCATCGCCTTTTTGTTTACCTCCAGCGTCGATTTGCATTTATCCGCGCTTACAAATAACGAAATCTCTAATATCCGAGCAATAGCGCAGCTTCGAACTATTCCAATACGATAAAAGTCTACGGCGGTACAACGCAGAAAGAGAAAGAGAGAGGGAGAGAGAGAGATGGGGGAGGGAGCGACAAACTTAATTAACAAAACTTTTATTTTAAACAATTCCAAGTTAAATTGCATTAAAGAAAAGCTGTCTTTAGGAAAGTTTACAAATCTGGGGAGGAAATAAGAAGTTGCTCGCGGGATCGGAGGCAAGAAACATAAAGGAAAGAGCGGGTGCGGCGACGGCGGTTGGCGTCGGCAGCGTTGGCGATTCCGGGCGCGCGCAGCTATAGAGAGGTAGAAACGCGGGTATATGGAAGTGCCGAGGCGGGCAAACGTATAGAGGAAGGCCAAACCAAGTCTGAAACTGAAATGGGAATAGGTGGGATGCCATTGGAATAAGATCGGGTTTAGCCGCGGTGTCGGCTTCGAGCCCCGGATAAGTCTGCCTTATCCCGATAAGCCGGTGAGTTAATGAATCACAAAACAGGTGGCGGTGGCGTGAGTCGCGCGCAAGACCGAGATAGCGAGAGAGAGAGAGAGAGAGAGAGAGAGAGAGAGAGGAGTCGCCTCTCTCGTCCGAATCCTCTCTATATACCACAACCCCCCTCCCATCTTCCCCCCTTCGACTACTTAAATCGTTCGAAAATTATCTTTGTAATTGTAACTTTCGTTACGACTCTTTCTCTCTCTCTCTTCGCTCGGTTATGATCAGACCCGAGTTTAGATGCGCTTCGTCGATGGAAGTTGTACGTGTTTCGAAAAATCATTGCGTGACTGCTGAATCTGCGGGAGACTGGATCTTGTTATCCTTGATATAGGTTGCTATTTGATGTAGTTTAATTTGATTTGAAGGAAATGTTGAAATTTGAGGATACTTATATTACTTGTTATTTGTCATCTATCCGTATACTAAATGATTATTCATTACATTGAGTAAAATCTATCTACCGGTATTTACCGGTCTATGAAAACTGGTTTACTATTAAGTGGAAGCGAATGATATACTTTTATAAATTCATGTATATTCACCAATTTGACTGATGTTGTACGATTGTACATTTGCATAGAAGTCATTACTATATATTCTGAGGGATTAACATGTTTCAAAGAAACTAATTCAGAAATAGAATATATTGAATCTGAAATTTTCAACATTTAGTTATAAAGCTGAAACAAATTTTTAGTGGGCTCTAAGGTGAACTATTTTAGAACACATGAAATTTAATAAGAAAACGTACAAGGTGAAGGCATCAGTTACTATGTCCCCTGAGTAAATGACATTGCCAATTACTGGAGGTTATTATATTAATTAATGTAGGAAACTAAAGTATCGTGCATCATGAATTATATGTAATATTGTTTTCTAATTCACATTTACAACATTCAAAAAATAAATATTGTACGATACTAAGGACGGTATCATGGCTGTAGATAATTAAATGCAAGACTCCAAAGGTTTTTTTAGCAATTCGTCTAGTTTTTTTTATTCCATAAAATTGAAAGTCTCATTTTTTTGGCAAAAAACAAACCAACCTGATCCTCTTCAAGGAAAAGTTTTAACTTAAAATTAAAGAGTACGTGTGATGCGTACTCGTAAAGCACTACATTTGACTATATATAACATTTAAAAAGCTTTTATTTGTCTGACAAAAAATACACCAAAGGCAGAATATCTGCAGAAACCCCAGTAACTGGCATCCTTACCCTAGTGCTATAAAGAACATCAAAACAGTTATTTTGTATGAGTACAAATGTGCAATTACTCTATTACATCATTTGTATGATCTCTCGCAGTTATAGTATTCGTTTTATGAATGGGTATATAAACCATATTTAAATTCCTTATTGGCAAAACAAACATGTAAATATGTAAATAAGATTAAGAATTAAAAAAAACAATTAAGTTTGTCTATGAAAAAAATCATGACACTACTTCTATATTCTTTTTGGAATGTTTTAAGAGTTTCGTTTTTAATCTCAATTATATATGTATGTATTTTTATTAGTTTTTAATTTGTTAGAATATTTCTGTATATATACTTTATGTATTTTAATGATTATGCCCGTTTCATAATTTAAATAATTAAATCAATACAAGTAAATGATAGTTTTTGATAAGACCGGTAAAAAAAATCGTAACCCTAGTAGTAAAAATTAATTATGAATTATCGATAAAATATGTCAAAAGTACTAATTATTTTTCGTGTCAATGGAACAAACGATAGTGGATCAAAATTTTATCGGTTGGTATGTTTCTCTGTAATGTTACAGAGCGAGGGTCATTGGGCTTATCGGCTTGTTGGTACTAAAACTTTATCTATATTTGTCCGACATCTGACAAAAGTGTTACACTCGCTCGTCGTGTACCCTCCTGCGCATGTTGCAACGATTTACTTTTTTCACGAAACAATTTAAACATTCGTGGTTCTTAATATCGCTCTGTTTGTTTTGTACAACCTTAATAATGCACGAAAAAAAAAATTCCGGTGAATTATCTTTATTAAATTTCTTATCGTTGCTTTACCGTTATTAAAAAACTTGTTAACTTATTAAGCTTTATCACCGGAAACCTCTTTTTTTCAATGAGTCGGATCATTAAATAGTTTGTCTTTAGAACTATTACGTTATTATGATTTTAATTTCTTCAATTACATGCTTTGTAATATGTTTTGATAAGAATTTTAGATCTGTGATTGAATTACAATAATTAATTGTTCACGTTTTAAATCATAAACTTCTGAATATAATCTTTATATATGTTTGCAAAATAAGTATATTAAATTAGAGAATTAATAACAACAACTATATTTTTAGCATTATTCTCTTCATTAAAAAAAAAACAACAAGAAAGATGAATACATAAAAATTATCCATTACAGAAGTAATTATAGTAACTATATATATCCAAATATTCATATATAAATTCTAATAAAACCCAATCATACTTTTTAATGATTACCGAACTAATATACATAAGAATTGAATTGAAAAAATATTACAGTGATTGAATGTTAAGTGATATTATCTTCCGTCGGCAGGTAGAATGTTCAATGCAAATACACCACGGATTAATTTGTTTTTACTATAGAGTTAATTTATTCAAACTTATATTCGCTTATTGTTGTTGGCAGATAGAATTTGGATGTTTTAACATTTAAAATGAAAATTCATTTCACAAAC
Organism: Megastigmus stigmatizans; assembly: GCA_900490015.1. Taxonomy (NCBI): domain Eukaryota; kingdom Metazoa; phylum Arthropoda; class Insecta; order Hymenoptera; family Megastigmidae; genus Megastigmus; species Megastigmus stigmatizans. The sequence goes on from UELV01164518.1 coordinate 5,251, forward strand.
AACAAAGTTGTTTTGCTGATATTTATGTCAAAGTAGATTATTTTATTACTACAGTAGCTTCGAAACTCAAATATAGCATTATATCTATAATTTTTCCCGTTGTTAGGTGTATACTCAAGTACCAAAGCACGATTATCATCTAAAGCACTAAAGTACCAAAACAAACCGAAAGTAAATAGAGCCTGTGAATCACATGTAAGTACTCGTTTTCCTGTGATCCAACATTGCCCAAATTACTCGAATTATTTAGTTATTCACACAGAGTAAGACAAGTATGAATCCTGCAATCATGATTATACTAAAAATGTTTTAACTCGCAACCGAATGAAATTGTTGAAATCTAGTTATGCTGAATATCAATTGGAATCTTTGCCCAATTCCCCGACGATCGCTCAACCGACACAGCGTCAGACATCCACATACATCTCTCGCGCTCGCCTTCCCCGCTTCCATAACCAGAATCGACTCACCACGTTTCAGCTTCTCGAGGGGCTCGTGGTGTATCTGGTGCGAGGAGCCGTTGTGCAGCATCGCCGCCGCGGCCGCGCTCACGTGGTGCTCGTGGTGGCCGTTGCCGTGTATGTGCTCGAGATGGTGGCCCGCGTGCTGCATCGCGCTCTGCAGATGGTCGCTGGCGTGCTGCTGCAGACTGGCTACGTGCTGCTGTTGCTGGGCTGTGAGGCCCGCGGCGGGCCCGGACCCGGCGCCCCCGACCCCCGAGACCAGGTCCTGGAGGCAGAGGTCGCCGCCGGCGAGCTCGAGGCCACCGCCACCGGCGGCCCCGACCCCGCCGCGCTCCATGCTGTAGTAGGCCAACGTCGTGGCGTCCTTGATATTTACCCGGCACGAGTATAGTCCCACGACACCGCCGACTAGAGCGCGCGTCCACCTTTCCAGGTGCACCTTGAACAATTTCCTTCCCCTTTTGCGAGGAGCGGTATCTTTCTCTCTCTAGCTCTTTCGGCTGTCTCGCCTCTCTGTCGCTAAGCTTATGTATCGATGCTTCTAAACTGTCCTCGTCTCTGCTTGTATATATGTATGCGGATTTACACACCGACGGCAGCCTAGGTCATCGTATATCTTTCACCGGCACTCTCTATATGTATGTATAGGGACGATCGCACCGCGGCCAACCGTTCAGATCTTGACTTTTCTCCGGACCATGGCTGCTGCGTACATATAATTTACACGTATATTGCACTGTGCGTATAATCTCTGCTCCCCGCGGGGCGACACTCGTCTATTATAAACTATATAAGAACCACCACCGAGAAGAAGAAGAAGTAACGAGCCACTGCTATTGCCGCGAATCAACTATTATATGCACACACGCGACTAGTCGCCGTCGGACCAACTGTGTCTCCCTATACTTGGTCCGCGCTCCGACACACTCCAGCAGACACACCGAAAGCTCACTGCTTTCTCGCGGCTGTTGTCTTCCGCGTGACAGGCCCACAGTTGATAAAGCCTTCTCCTCTCTCTCTCTCTTTGTCTCTGTCTCTGTCTCTCGGCGAAACCACGGAGCTCGAGATAAGAGGCCGAACTGCTTACGTAAGCAGCCGCTGCTGAAGCTCCTCGTTCTTGTATCGGCGCGCTATCGCTCCCTTTCTCTCTCCTCTCGTACGCACTGCACCGTCCTCGTCGTCGTCCTCGTCGTCCTCGTCGTCGCAGTCCTCGTCGTCATCGTCGCCTGCACTTCGGACTCATTCCAACGCACAACTCGTGTATTATATCTCTCTCTCTCTCTCTCTCTCTCTCTCTCTCTTTGTGTGTTCCTTCTGTCGGAAAAACTCGCACGTGAATCTATAGGATACCGTGGATATTATGCACTGATAACTCGGTCGCGCACAACCTTCACGCACCAACCCGTCCGATACGTGTACAATGCGGTATGTAAATACGGAGGGGAAGAAAAAAGGAGAGGAGAGTAGGTAGGTAGGTCGGCACGCGGCCGCCTCGTTCTGTACTGTCCAATTCTCTCGCGGCTATATAGTCGTGGCGGCGTCCGCTGTTACCGTTGCTGCTGCTGGTGCTGCAGGGGCTAAGCTTGCGCAAGGGCGGCAAGAGAGAGGAGCAGAGCTGCGGAGAGCAGCGGTGAGAGCCTCTTCGGACTGGTGGTGTGTGCGCGGCTGGCCGTCGGGCTTAAGTCCCTCGGTAAGTCGGTAAGCCGTCAGCGGGCGTATATATCCGAGTCGCGGCGCGCGCGGAGCCCCCGAAAAGCTCTCTCTCTCTCCTGTACACGCGCTTGCGTGCGTCTGTGTGTGTAGAGCAGCAGACGAAGTAGAAGTAGAAGAAGAAGTGGAAGGAGAGAGAGAGAGAGAGCAGCGTTACAGGCCTGGCTCTGCAGCCAAAGAACTCGGTGTGCGACGGTGCTGCTGCTTCCGCTGCTGCCGGATGCTGCTGCTGGATGCTGCTGCTGCTGCTCTATAGGCCCTCGCGCTACGGTATATATTTGCCGTCGACTCGCGCTATACCCACCGGCCTGACTGCCTGACTCGGAGCTCCTGCGCTGCTCCTGCTGCTGGATGCTGCTGCTCTTTCTCTCCCACTCTCGCACGTGCTGTACGTATAAACATGTGTGCAACGTAAGCGTGTGTCCGTGTCCGTGTGTGTGTGTGTGTGTGTGCGCGCGCGTTTGTTTGTGTGTGCTTGCGTGTCTGCTGCTGCTACCCCTGCACGATGGGATGCTGTAGATGTACAGTAGAGATTCGGCTCGAGCGGCGGAGGGGTTCCTTTCTCCCTCTCTCTCTCTCTCTCTCTCTCTCGTACTCTACTTCGCTCTCGCGACCCCACCACCGAGATCGTCCCGACGTTATACGGACACTCGCCCCTCCTATCCTAGCCCCACCCACGCCACAGCCGCGTGTTCGAGAGAGAGAGAGATGCGCGAGCTGCTCGCGATAGGGGGTTATTTCCCACTTTTCCTCTCGCTGTCTCTCTGCTCCCTCTCTCGGCGAGAGAGCACTTTTTCTCGCCGCCTGGTTTTTTGGACCGCTCGCGCACCCTCTGACTCTGTATACTCTCGTATTTTTGATGCTTTATATATATATACGAGTGTGTTTGAGTGTCTTTGTGCGTGCCTTATGCACTAGCATGATTCGAGCGTATAGGGTATACGTGTGTGTTTGTAGCAGTTTCGAAGCAGTATATACGTGTGCACTACTTTTGCGTTTGAAAATTTTTGATACGATATTTTTGTGTCGCCTTATGGAGGTGAGTATATATAGGGGAGAGGGATATATATCGCGATATACGGCTTCTTGAGCGGTGGCTGTACGTATACGGGTCGGTGTAGGTTATAGAGAGAGTAGAGTTGGTTGGCAGGTGGTGAATGGTGCGTGCGACGTATGTGGAGTGGCCATTTGGGAAGCTAAATTGTGATTGGTGATAATGGCGCTGGATTTGTACTGATATCTTTTCTTCGCCCACACTTATGAAAGATGAATCGCTTCTTCGGCGGCTGCTTTTCTTTTTCCGCAGCCTTCCACTTCAATGGGATTAATTGTCCTTTTTCTCCGTATATACGTATATACATACGTATACTACTGTTCCGTTTGTTCATAGGAAACGATCGTTATCGGTGATAGTTTTGGTTTTAGGAAAGTAAGAATGTAAAGAGATGTTTGATAGTCTTATCGTTCCGGACTTTTTCTACTTCTAACCCTTTCATGACTCGTATACACTTAAGGAATCCAGAAATTTTGCTTTAAAAATTATACTCAATATTATAATGCTTGATTGTTATAACGATCTTGTTAATGACCCTTGCAATAAAACGAATGCAATCAACGGTATAGCCTTTTTAATCTTCGGTAATAAGCTATGTACCAGAATCGAAGAAGTATAAGGAAATATATACGTAGCCACTTTAAAAGATGACCCACAGTGCATGAAAGAGAACGAGAGCGAGAAAGAAGCTCCGCATCTAAGCTCGAAAACACTTTTTATATCACACTCGGAGAAAAAGACTAAATTCCGAAAGTGGATCAGCTCGCCGACGTTAATGCGTATAAGAGAGATCCTCTATAAGGCTTTCTCCTGGTGGCGCGGCGGGTGGGCGACGCTTGGACCTTTAGACAAAAGAAACCGAGGGAGAAAGAGAGAGAGAGCAGGTCGCGTTGTGCACAGTGCGCAAAGAAAGAGAGAAGGCGCAGAGAAAGAAAGGAAAGAAAGAAAGAAGAAAAGGAAGGAAATATCGAGTATAAAAACTTGGTTAACAGAAGCCGCGGAGTATAAACCCTCGCTCGCTGTGCCGAGAGTCTACTCTCTTCTATACATATATATACGTGTGTGTGTGTGTGTGTGTGTGTGTGTGTGTGTGTGTGTGTGTGTGTGTAACAAGCAGGCGAGGGAGTGAGCGAGAGAGAAAGAGAGAGGAAAAAAGACAGAGCGCGAGGCAAGCAAGAAAGAAGTCCCGGAGAAGGCCGAAGACGACGGAGGAGAGCCACTTTCGGGGATGGAAGTACGTTCGTCAGGTCTCTCTCTCACACACACACACACACTCTTTACCGAGATGCACGCGCACATGTATATAGTCGCGAGAATGAGACTCCAGAGACGGAGCACGAGCGGAAGGGTGGGGGGCGAGCAAGCATAGCTCGTCACCGCGAGTGGGAGCGAGACAGCTGGCAGCAGAGCGAAACCACGCCCTCGAGCCGCGCGTGGGCGTTGCTGCAGCGTCGCCCTCCGCGCCGCTCTCCCTCTCTCTCTCTCTCTCTCTCTCGCTCGCTCGCTCTCTCCATCTTGCCCAGCAGTGCGCGTGTGTTAGAGCTTTCGCCTCCGTCTCTGTTTCCCGCGAGTCGCGCGCTCGCCTCTTTTTCTACTCGCGGAGTTCTTATTTCTTCGTCTCTTTCAAATTTCAGCAAGAACGCAATACGTGTGTACCTATACTCGTGCGTATGTATACATCTATATATAGAGTGTATATATGGGCTGCTTGAGGAGGGAGGCGTTGATTTTTGAGCCCTACACATACACACATACATGCATAATCTAGGTGTATATACATATGTACATAGACGGACGAGCTTTTCTTTCTTTTTCTCCCTCTCGCGTCCTTCGTTAGTGTAATTTGATAATCGGAGGATTACCTCCCTGGAGCAGGTGTGTCTGTATCTCTGTGTGTGTGTGTGTGTGTGTGTGTGTGTTTGTGTATGTATGCGCAGCTCATATAACTTGTGTAGCGACGGCTTGACTTTGCGCTGCACATTCGACTCTGATTATTATCGAGCGACGCGGGTATAGTGGGAGAGATGGCGGATTATGAACGAGTGCGTGTGCATATATATATATATACATACACTTTGAATCGACTATATTTTCAACCGGTCTGCCCCGTGCACTCGTAATCGAATCGACGCGAGTATTTGAGCGCTGCGCTTTTTATCCGATGATGCTCGATTCACTGTGATCTTTTATGCGCTTTGCCAGGTGGTGGCGATCAATTCCATCGTGCGGATGAAAATCAATGACTGTTATAGAGCAATAGTTGAACTGTTGTAAAGTGTATTAGAAATGTTTCGGTGTAAATGCATATTTTTGGAATTTCTATACAAATTGTAGTTAATTATTTACAAAAAAAAAATCACATTTTCATCTTGTTGTTAATTCTTTTGGAGCGAAGTATGCCGACTCAAGTACAGCTCGTAATGATAATAGTGTTATTATGTCAATGTGAAAAGAATTATTTTTATCCAGCTATACTTATCAATAATAAATATCCTTATTAACGTTCAAATAGTAAATAAACCCTTAGATTTTTTGGCAATGATAAAGCAAATCTTTGCGAAGTACCGGCAAACAAGTTTATTTATAGAGAGGCATCTTTGCGTATACACTTCCACATTTTTGAAGTGTATAAGAAAAAAGAAAAGTAGAACAATACAGGAATAGGTCGGAGGATGTAAATTTTTGTAGGTACATAAACATGATATTCTAATTGACCTTTTCCACGTAGGAGGCTGTTATTTACGGTTGTTGTCTACCCGATTTCAGAGGGAACGAGAGAAACGAAACGCCCATAAAGCGAGTTATGACCTGACTGCTATAAAAGGATAAGACAGACATTTATCAGCTACGTCGAAGGTACGGTGTTTAATGCAAAAGAATCCTATTTTTTACTACCGCGTTTGATCCCGTGGGCTCCCAAATTTACTAAAGATAATTACTGACATCGTTTTACTTACCGCGTTTATTCTTTCGTTTGTCATATTTAGTAATGTAACAATAACAAGTTTGCAGAGAATTTGGTATAAGACAGAGGTAACATTTTAAAAATGTAATGGAACATGATTTTCATTAAAATTTCTCTAGTACAATTATACTCACATCACTGCACACCATTAAATGGTATTTGAATTCGCTAAAAAAAAATACAAAGTTAAAATAAAAGATATTATCTGCATTAATATGACGTAGGTATTTTTGTTGGGCGCGGGGATTGAAATCTTGCCACCTGAAACGAGTTGCGAAAAGTAGCTGTGGCATTGAAAAATACTTTTAAAATCGACAAGATAAAGTGTCATGATTGTTCGAAAACCGTAAAGATTTATTATTTTGTTATTATCTTCTAACCGATAACGCAGTTTTCCTTCTTTTTTTTCTTCACCTCTCCGTCGGTCGGCGTAATGAAAATGAAATTTTTCTTCCCGAATGGCACTTGATGTCGGCGAAACGCCTCCGCACAAAGGATCGGCTTGTGAGCCAACACAGCGTTTACGAGACGTCGATTATCACTTCTGACGGCCACTTCGATGTTTTATTAGCGATAGTGAAAATGAGACCCTGCAAGCAAACACACACACAGACACACACACACATACACACATACACATGCGCGCACGCGATATTCGTGCAATATTGCCTTCCATTTTATGAATTGTCTTTCTTGTTGCCTTTATAAATACACTTTGGTGAAATTATATTGCCCGGAATATTGAGAAATAGTCATTCGTAAATCCTTGAATTTTAATTTTGTTTTTGTGAAAATATTTTAAATATTCTAATGGATATATAATTATTATAATAATTTTTTACTATAACTTATATTGATGTTTTAGATATACAAGTACAAGCCTTCTTTGTACAAATGGTTTATTCTTTACAAACGTCTAGAGGAACTGTCTGTTTTACAATTTAGCAGGCCTTACATAAATGAGTATAAAATCACAAATGATGACTATATTTCCTTGGATTTGATGATAGGTAACAAGGTAAGTATTACTGACATAAAATAAAATAGTACTCAATTGCAAGTGGTATTAGAAATTTATTTAATATTACAGAAAATATGAATACATTAAGGTTAAAAGTGTGATGTCTCACCTCAAATGCTGATAAAGCTATTCTTATCAAATGAGAAATGAACCGCTTTTATAAAGTTTAGTCCCAAATTGACTGAATAAGAATAATTCTTTCGTTTTGAACAACAACTCATTGTTTAGATTTATACAGTACTGTTTGATAACTTGATTCGAATCAAAATTAATTCAGGACTGAAAAACATTAATGTAAATGATATACGGTATATCATGTCATTGTACCATAAGATGTTTGCTTATACCATTTATTCGTCAATCGCTAATTGGAAGCTATACTTTTTCAGACGAGTCGGAAAAAAGGAAAAAAATTACACACACACAACATCGGCCTTTAACGCTCATCCCTTTTTTTATGCAATTTCCCTTCGAAATTACGAAACTTCTCAGCATCCCTAGCGCCGTAAACATAATATAAGAAGAAGAAGAAGAAGAAGAAGGAGGCGAAAAAAAGGTGAGGTTCCGGGAGAGAGAGAAAAAAATGGAGAGTATAGCGGAAACGAAAAGCAGAGCGAGATCGAAAGCAGCAGCGGCGTAGTAGGTATATACTTATTCTCTCTGTCTGTATTTTCGCCATTCCGCAGCTCGGCGTCGTTGCAGCCCCCGCCCGTCCTTCCTATCCTCCTCTTATTCTCGTGCTTGGAGCTCGCGGCGCTTGTCCATTCGTCTCACTCGTACACATTTTCTCTCTCACTCTCTCTCTCTCTCTCTCTCTCTCCTGCTCGCAAAGGTTGAAGCAGCGGCCCTCATCTCCCACTCCATCGTAGCAAGCCGTTCGGTCGTTACGGGCGCGCTCTCCGTCTTTACAAATTTTATATCATTTTTATGAGGCATAAAGTCGCCGAGAAGCCGACGGAGACAGCTCGCCCGGCCTCCGCTAAAGCAAGAGAAAGAAAAATGCCCGAGAGAGAGAGAGAGAGAGAGAGAGAGAGAGAGAGAGAGCTGAGGCCAGAAGAGGACAGATAGCGCGGCAACGGCAGCGGCAGCGGCAGCGAAAGGAGTGTAGGAGGATTCCGCATAGAGAGACGACGGGAAAGAGAAGAAAACTCTGGCGGCTGCCAAGCAGCAGCTCGCTCTCGCTTCGTCCCTCTGCGCGAAAAAAGAGGCTAAAACAATGAGAGACGCAAGAGAGGGAGCGACAAGAGGAGAAGAGAAAGGGAGAAAGAGAGCGAGAGAGAGAGATGTTTGAAAGTCACGTGGCTGGGCGGAGCGAAATTCGCCCTCTCGAACCCGTGTGTGCGTGGCTGTGTGGAAGAGAGAGTTTCAGAACTCGAGGGGTTGCAGAGGGCGAGGGTGGGAGAGAGAGAGAGAGAGAGAG
>UELV01164520.1:0-29911 GCA_900490015.1 Megastigmus stigmatizans
GTAATAATAATACTAATAATAACAAACTCCATTTTCCGGCTTCAGCGCAGGTCGAAATGCGCGGGGGGCTGTGCGTCAATGCCGCTAATGGCCTTCGAGGAGCCTTTCAATGCTTTTAATTATTTCCACCTTTCCTTCCTCTTGAGACTTCAAAGGCGCGAGAGGCAAGGCAAAGCTCGCTTGTTCCGCCAAGTCAATCGTTCGCCTTTTATTTTTCCATCTTCTTTCTCCTGTTTTTTCTTCTCCGCTCTCTACGCTCCTTTTCTTGTTCTTCGCTCGCTCGGGAGCTTTTTCGCTCTTTTTTTCCCTCTGTTTCTTTTGCTCGCACTTCTTTTATATCCTCAGTGCCTGCCGATTATATTTTGCTTTCTCAAAGTACTGCGTCAAGAATTGTCTCGTGAAGTATAGAGAGAGAGAGAGAGAGAGAAAGCCGAGATTTTAATGAATTGTCCAGTGTGTCGAGGTCATCGAATTGGAATTAATTGGACTTTTCAAATTTCCCCGTTTTTATAGAGGCTTCTATAATAACTGTTTCATCTATTTCCAAAACTCTTGCTCGAACGATTCTGGATTACCACCGATATCAAAATAGAACTTGCTTTTAGCTTTATTGGGTCGGAAAAAACTACTACTGAATAAGTTATTATATATTTATTATAAACAATAATATATTTTCATTGTCACATCTACAGCTCACTGAGTTCCGCTTCGTTATTAATCTGAAGTATATCATGAAAGTCTAGGAGCGCAAACAGGATTCACGAAGTCCCTTAAAACCATTCGACCGTCCAAGCGTAATAGCAAGATATATTCTCGTCCCTGAGGATTTCCAAAAATAGCCTACTCTCTCTCTGTCTCTCTCTCTCTCTCTCTATCTCCTCGCTCCGCACTCGCAATACACTACGACACGCCTACATCGTAACGATCGCTCCTACCACTAAAAACCATCTAACCTCTCTCATCATAATCAACGAAGCACTGACCTGTAGCGATCGTAGACAAAAAACTGAGACCTTCATATTTCGCATTTTACATCAGCACATTATTCATTGCACACGTCGATTTCAGCGCTTATTTCCCGGTATTCTCAAAACATAAAGCAGCTCCACCTTTTCAAACTATAGGGACTCATAAATTACCACATACGGCTATAACAAGGCAGCAGCTAAGTTCGCGCACACCTACACGAGGTCAGCCTATCAAACAGAGGCCTTGGAGTTCAAATTTGGCATATAGCTGTCATTGATCTAGTACAGGCAAAAGCCTACATGCTGCAGATGTACACAGAGGGGGCGGCGGGGAGAGCTGTCGAAACTGCCCTCGCCGACATTCTCGATCACGAAGACGTGCGCGCCGAGTAGGAAGCTGGAGAGCCGTCGACGATCTCCCATCGTCATTACAGGCGCGAAGTGAACTATGGGAGTGCGGGAGTGTGGGGGGCACGGGACGTTGTACGTAGAGCACCGCTCAGCACGGTGTGTGTCATAGCCGTAGGACAATTATCGTTATCGCTCCCGTCCCGTCCTCGAGCCCCCTACACGCCTCTCTTAGCCATCCCTGCGATTCGAAAAATTCGGTGAACCCCGCGCAAGTCTGCAGCCAGTGCCGCACGTAGAGCCGCGTCTCGGGAACTTCGATTAGTGAATACCCGATAATAATATGTCGTTTCGTTTCAGGCCTATATATACCTATACCCGGGAGACTATCAGTTTTCCTCGCGAGTTGCGCCGTGGAATTTATCGCGCTACATTAACGTGCAGTGCTGATCGTTTCGTTTAATGCTCCGCCGGTATATTGGGGGAAAAATTTTGTAGCCTGATGACTTTGAATAGCTGTTGCCCTCGACATATCCATTTTGTGAATACTAGGATATGCACTGTAGAAAAAGTATTACTATAGCTAGGAGTTGAAAAAGGAATGATATTATACGTACCACTTGAGTTCAACGATTAAACATATAGTTATGAAACACGTAAAGGTTGTAAAATACTCGTCATTAGTAGAGTTTCAACATTTTTCTCCGAGCTCCTAATAGCAATTGATATTTATCTAGCAACGGGCTCAAGATAATCGTGCAAAGTCTTTCTAGCCAAAAATGATTGGCCACAGTAGAGATAGAAAAAGAGAGAAAGAGAGAGATAGGAAGATGGAGGGGGGAGGGGGAGGGCAGACGAGAAAGGAAGAAAGAAAACAAGGCGAAAGCAAACACTCGCGGAGAGCATCGAGGCGGTTTTTCACGGCTTATCGCAAGACTGTATAGCCGAGGCGCAATCGTTAACCTCGTTTTTTTCAACTCCTACCTCTCCCTCCTCATCCCACCCACCCAAACACACACACACACACACACACACGCATACTCTCTATTCCCGGGTGAAACCAATTACGAGCCGACGCAGAGCACCGGAACGCGTGTTAATTAACCCCCTTGGCGGATCTATGATGAAGATTCACGTTGAAGCGGTCGTCTCTCTACGTACATATACCTACTACGATCTCGCTCTGCGTGCTCGCTCCCTGCGTTCTTTTTAACAACAATGACTGTTTATCGGATTTCTTTTGCTCGATTGAATATTTGAGGGGCTATCGTTGCTACAGGCTAGGAGAACCGTCCGCCGTTCATTCTTGTAATCGACAGCAAATAGAGCCTGCCACGCCATAACTCGGACTTCTTTCACCAGCATCGGTTACATTGCACGGTCAACAATACATGCATTCTTTATTTGTAATCTCTAATTCTGACTGCTGACTGTTAGTCACATTTTCTCTATAATCTTTTTGTTCCTTTGTTTCTATACTTGAATATTTTAGTATTCACTGTGTTGAAAATTCAAATCCGACACTCCAAGTAGTGCCGCTTTTGGCATAAGACGGATGATCACTTGACGTACGGAAATAATCATTTACAAAACATTTACAAAAACGGTCTCCAATAATTTCCGAACTACGGACAAGCAGCCCAAATCCATATAGGTAAAAGGACTCGCACACTTAGGTCGGTGGCCGCAGAAGTGCAAGTAAGGGCAAAGTTTAAAGTAGAAGGAGAGAGGAAGAAAAGTATTGCTGACGTGGCCTCATTGACGCGACGCACCAGTGTACGGGCCAAAAACTGTGCGCTTGGAAAACTTGAAAATAGTTGAACCCAGAGCTGCTGCTGCTCTCTCTCCCTTAAAATTTTCAGCTGACTCGGAAGTTTTTAACTAAGTTCGCTCCATCCCTTTGCTGGTTTCGCTTTCTTGTCGCATCTTCTCTCTGTCTCTCTCTCTCTCTCTCTCTCTCTCTCTCTCTCTCTCTCTCTCTCTCTCTCTCTCTCTCCTTCTCTCTTGCGAACTCAAAGCATTATAGAGAGGGAGTGAGAAAGAGAGAGAGAGAGAGAGAGAAAGAGAGGGAGAGAGACGAAATAAGAGGCGCAGTGATTCGAAATAACGGATATAACTGCTTCGGAAGGCTTTTCTTCAGTTATTATTTTCGGCAAACCGCTGACTGAAATAGTTTTCCGACTGCTGTAGTTTAATGAAGCGCACGGCTACGCGCGAACTTTGGGGAAGGCAGTGGCTCGGGCGGGAGAGACTCTCTCGGTGTATTGAATGGACACCGTAATTTTCCTTCTGTATTAAAAGTGTCTTCCTGCTATTCGAAATTCGGTTTGGATTCTTTTGGCAATTTGTTGTTTGGCGCGCGATAAATCCCGCCAGAGAATAAAAGGCAAGCGAGACTTTCGGAACTTTTTGAAATAATGTTTAAGTTTTAGGATCGGAAGGAGGAATTCTGGCAATAGCAATATTTATAAGATGATAAGTGAAACTGCGGTCATTATTTGAAACCTGAAAAATTACATCTTCTAGAAAAAATCGAACCCTTGAATCATTCTCGAAATATTGTTTAAAATTGTTTTACCATACTTGACTGTACCTACTTCTGTAAATTTCAAATAGTGATTCAAGTTAATACATCTTTCTAGTCAAAAGATAAACATTGACATTAACTTGTAAATAGTTTAGACTCATAGCTGAATAAACGTTTTTCTTGAAATAATTAATACTTTTCCTACTAATTTCCTACCCTCATACTTCTATTTATTTACGTAATAAACAAGAATTCAAAGGTAATTTACAGTGTATTCTTTTTTAATTTTTGCAAAAAATGATTCGTTTATAATATCTATTATAATCTTATATTTTATGCCCATTTTGTTGACAACTGTAATCATCAATATAAAATATAACGACGCATAAAAATATATTATCTAATTGTAAATAAAAGGCAGTGGTTTTTACTGTACGATTTAAAAAAATTTATCCAAAAATTTAAAGATAATAATAGTAAAATATTATATTTACTTATAGATACTTTTTAAATTCTTTTAGACTAATAGACAAATCCATCAACATGTTGAAAGCAACGATCTTTACTCTTAGCCTCGTGGTACTACTGGCCTCTACCGCGACAGTAAGTTGAACGTTTAACATAGAGTTTTTACACTAATTCTGCACTTTAACACGGCAATTTTTAATAAATTCATATGTTTTGTTGTAGGCAAGGGTTGAGTTCACTGTAAGTATAAGTATCCTTCATTTGGCATTATAGTTTCAACAAATCCAGCAGTCTAAATGTAATATTCTTTTTTCATGTAGAACGAAGAAGCTAAAGGACTTATAGATCTTATGGGAAAATACATCGAATCGGTAATTTTGTTCATCCAACATCAATTATTAATTATTTAGTCATAAGCATAAATATTGAGTGTACTTAATATATATTGAATATATATAGTCTATCCGCTAACTCTATAAGTGAAAGCATTATTTTACAAATCATTTGATGAATGAATACGACTAATTATCTCTTTTTTAAGGGAAGGTCAAAGCCAAAATTTTGTGCAATTTCTGTCAATTTACACAAAAAAAAAGCAGCCACGCCGAAACGTCCTACAGTGCTATAGCCATGATTAAGCATTTCCTGCACGAGACACTGCACTTTTCTCGTTTTTCTAATTCTCGCATTGCATAATAGTAATGGCGGTGAGAGGAGTTACAAAAATTAGAAAAAGCTACAATGCCAAATCTACGTGAAAATGCATTATAATGATATTCATATTGGAACTAACTATGGCTCCAGGACGTTTTAGCGTGGTTTTTGTTTATATTTATTATTACTTCTAATGCGAGAACTAAAAATGATTTTTCGATTTTTAATGACAGTACGGTATTACATGCGAGAACTATATGGGACACTGCAATGGTCCCGTAATCACCGATGAAATTGATAGAAGTATTTGCTTGGTAATTTGTTCTGCATGTTTGATTTTGACCGAATTTTCAGCCTTCACAGATATATAATGCTTTTTATTACTTGTTTTAGGTTTCCATGAAGAGAAGACTGTGCGAAGGTGTGACCGACATTGAAGGTACTAAGAAAATGCTTGAGGAATTAAATGACATTCCAGGCGCACATGATATTATTAAGACAGAACAGGGTGCGAAAAGTAATAATTAAACGTAGGGCAATTTCATTGTTAAAGAAATATTGAACAACAATTGTTTTTATAAATTGCCGATAATAAGAATTTTAAATTTTACTTTTATTGACACGTGCAGTGATATATTTTGAAATTAATACGAATGATTAGTACTCTAATGTAACCATGAAAATGTTTTTTTATTGCTTAATAATTCAATAATAAAAAAAATTAAAGTAAACAAGTAATTATAGTACATAATTTAATAACCATTGTTGATCATCGATATTTTTATAAATGGTCATCGCCGAACCAAAAAGCATGTCTTATTATCATACACCATCATACTTAGTAAACAACAACATCGTCTGTGTTTGCATGAACAAATTACGCAACATCGTTCTCTCTCGTTCTCGGTCGTCTCAGTTTATTACCTTTATCCTCCTGCCGGCCTGCTTTTCCGAGATTATTATATGGGAATCTGCGTGTAGACGCGGCGAAACTTGTTTTCTCTCTCTCTTCCTCTACCACCCTCCCTCTCCCCCCCTCTCTCTCTCTCTCTCTCTCTCTGGCTTCGTGTTTACGCTTGCTGCGCTGGGGCGCTTATAGCAGTTAATAAATCTCAAACCAACTGCAATATGAACTGCAAACCCTCTTTTCTTACACTAAGCTAAAACACGGAATAGTTAGCAGTAAAAAATCTCTCCGTAATTAACATTTATATTTAGTAGGTTACGCTCAGTCATACTTCCGAGTTTTTACGTATGTACTATCTTTGAATGACATCAGTCAATGCAACAGCTAACTCTCTCGATTATTAAAGTCTTTCAGAAGGTAGTATTATTATCAACAGTGAGATAGCACAGCCAATGCGGTCAGCTACTGAATGCGCAACTGGCTGAAATGGTGACATTTTTCCATGCGTAAAATTCATCCGCAGGTATCCGTTTACCGGAAAGCTTACAGACAAATCGAATGCAAGTGAGTTAGTAAGAGCCCTTATAAGCTAAAGCATCTCGCGATCCATCACCAGGCCTACACGGAGAGAATTTTCGTATAAAATTTACCCTGACAGTACAGGTAATTCTGGGATAACCTGTATATTATTACAGGTTATTTCAGAAAGAGGATGCGCTCGATGAAAATTATTTTACCGCACCAATGATGTTAAATCCGCTTCTTCTGGACACTTGCGAGGCAGAAAAATTTTGATCAATGAAATGCTCACACCATGTCTGGCATAGTAATGGAAGATTTTTGGCTAAGAGCAAAGGAGACGAACGGGCGCTTATTTTCCCTTCTGCTACAGATCTGCAGGTGGTAGCTGATGGTTATCGCGAAGGGATTGGCTGCCCTGCCACTCGAAGGAATATCGAGGAAAAGGGCAGCCCATCTAACATCGGAGGCGCTGCTGGATTACTGCAGCAGAGCACTGCTGGTGGGGCGATTGTGGTAGTATTGAGGGTGGACTTTCTCAATGCTAATTCGCTCAGAAAGACCGAGTGAATGAGTAAAATATTAAAAATAAATAATATATAATGACAGAATGAAATATTGTATAAAAAATGTATTTTTTGTTAAATCTTTAAAAATAAACTTGTATCTATCTATCTATCTCATTGTCTCTGGCCGTGGCTCGGAAAAAGCAGCCCCGCAGCTTACAAAGGCGAAAACTCGCTGCAGCCCCTTTGGTAATATGCGCGTACAACTCGCTCCCTCACCTCCCTCGTTCTGCTCCCCCTTTTTGTGCGAAAGAGCCCGTAGCGCGCGTCTCGGGAAACACTCGGCAACTCTCGCTCAATTACTCCGACGCGCACGTGTCGTAGTCGGTAGGAGGATTAAAATGTAAAAAACGTCGGGCCTCGGAGCGGCTGCGGCTGCGTCAACGGCGGCATCGCCTAAGGACGACAGGCCCGTTATTATCTCAATTTCCCCGCTTCGCGTTATATACGCTCGGCGCGCTCGGCTAACTGTATTTGCCTCGGCTCGCCGCCCCCGCAACGAATTTGACCTGCGGCCACGCGCGAACCCAGCCATGAGCGGGCGCACAACGGATCGACGACGAATTTTTTTTTGTTTTCTGCCTTTTTTCTGTTCTCGGATTTTTTTTCGTCATGGGAGGATGGGTTATTTTGTTTGACGGGAGATAGGTTTGGAAACTATTCGTGGATTCACAAGTTCCGGAGGAGATTGAATAACGAACTGATACGCAGCTTCGCCATAGATATTAGTTGGGCATTTTTTTTTATTTTCCGTTCTGCCTTGGGAGTTGGATAAGCTATTTCGTAGCTAACAGTTTAACTTATTTTATTCTGCTGCTTTTAGTTCGGAACCGTAGGTATTGGTCCTTTTAGTTCAACATTTTAGTATGCTAAGAAGAAAAATCTTGCAGCTAATGACAACTACTTTAACAAGTTTGTACTGTACTTTCAAATATTTCTTTGTAGTTTACATGCTGATTTGAAATGTTGAAGATGAAAGCGATAATTATAAAGAAATGAAGCTCAGCTATTGATAACCTTTTCCCAATATCAGAATTGCCGTCAGCAGAAATTCCGCTCCGAACGTATTTTCCCGATGCAGCTCGACGTACACCACTTCAAAGTCCATCGATCGCTACTTCCTCATCGCCACTCAGCGAACAAATTACCAAGGACTCGATTGAAATCGCCTCGGTGTCGTTCCAATTCCCCTCTCGGCATTCTCCAAAAAGTCCCTACTCAAAGTCTCGTAAATCTGAGCAAATCGAAAAGTCCCAAGCGGCGGCGCGAAGCACCGATCGCTCCTCTCTGCCTCATTACCCGAGCCATATCCGGGGCCGGGATATCGAGGCGCCACCAAAGGACCGCAATCCCCGAGCATAACCCTTCCGAGCCACCGACGAATATGGAATCCAGAGTTCTCGTCTCTCTCGTCTCTCTCTCTCTCTCTCCTCCATAAATCCCAGGGAGAGAGGGAACCAACTATTGTCTCCGCTTCCTTTCGCCTTCAACTCGACGGATTGCTGCAGGGAGAATATGATGGGGCAGAATGGCTGGGCGGTAATATCGCATCATGCCACGCGACTAATGGAGATGCTAATTCCATTTTCCAACCGCCCGTCCCCTGCCTATCCTCCGCTTGCAGCAGCAGCACTACCATCACCACCACTACCACCACCAGCTCGGAGGGCGCGCGCGAATAGCGACGAGGAAGAGTGGGACAGAGCCGGAGAACGTGCGGGAAGAAAGGAAAACGGTGAAATTGAGGAAGAGAGGGTAGACGTAGGTAAAATAGGTATAGGAACAGAAATAAGGAGGGGAGGGGGCGATGCGAACCAAGTTACGCGTGTGTGAGGTGAGAAGGGGTTGGTAATTATAAGGAAAAGAAGAGAGCGTCCGAGAGTGGGAAATAATAATGTAAGGAATTAGGGAGATAATAGTTGGGAGGCTGGGAGGATCGGTGGGTAGGGACACCGATGATTAAGCGGCATGTTGGACCAAGTGAAAAATAAGGATGGGAATTGAAGCGTGCTAATTGAACCTTGGCCTGCAGAGAGAAAATAAATTGATACATCTGATTGATGGCTTTTTCTTGTTTCTCTTAGGAAATTCAAGCGAAACATGTAAAATTCCACGATATCTTCATTTTGAAGAAACGTCAACTAATTAATATACTTTTATTTAATTTATTTATGTTGGTTATGTACTTCAGAATATTGTTAGGTTCCTTGTAGCTTTATGTATTGTATTTCAGATTCTTAATAGCACAACCTCAAATCTCTATAATCATACCGAAACACATATATATAGATGAGTTCGAACCATAATAATTCTCTTCATAGCGGTATAAAGCTCTACTACACATTAGAAATAATAGATAACAGTTTTTAAAAATAGTGTAATTAACTGCACGAAGGGCATCCATAATGCTGCTGCCTAGCGCAGCTGAGATGAGCGGAGAAAAGATTACTCCCAGACAGAGGCAGAATACTCAGGGGAGTTAGGAGCAATGTGTTCCATCTCCGAGTCACCTCAATCTCTGGCAATCGGCCGGAATATCGCGAAGGCCCGAGCGTGGGTGAGAGGACGGAGGACGATGAATGGGAATAGGTATAGAGCAGGTCCCAGTCCACTGGTTTCTGAATATTATGCTTGATCTGCTTAGCCGCCACTAACCCGGAACCGATGCGCATCGATTGTGTATTAATATCTCGTGCCCCAGCGCGAGATCCTCCCTCTTTTGTCTCGGCAGCTCACTGTTGAGATAGCCGCAGAGATTACGTGCAAGTGCGGAGTCGGATGAATTCGTTAGCTGCAGCTCGACGCTCACTCCCCTATGGACTTCCCAGCGTAATTAATGCCGGCGATCGAGTTGCCTCGCGGATGGAACCTATTCAGCGAATCTCAAAACTTATTGTAATAACGTTCAAACAGTCTAAACAAGTTTATACAATTATAGTCATAAGATAAAGATTATATAAAAATTATTAATAGTTAACTTAATAAGTATATCATGTGCAGGACAATGCTCTTAGATTAAACCATATGTTATTTTTTTTTGTTATAGGTGAGTCTCTAAAGCGTCTTGTAAACGCGTCAACTTTATTGACCTAAAGAAAGCACAGTGAGTAGCCATTCATTGATACATATTTTATTCCTCAATTATAAGATTTTACGAAAGTTCGATTTTCAAGATTCCCACAAATCTTGAAATTCTACCATAATCGGTTACCGAAATAAAATATAATTCATGAATAACACAAGTTCTTGAAAATAGAACGGTAAATTATTTATGTTGAAAAATTGCCACAAGAAGAGGAAAATATGCAAACCTATATACAGCTCCTTCAAAACCCATAATGCAGGCTAACTATCCCAATATAAATGTTTTGGAAAAGATTGAATCCTATGAAATCAAGAATGGGGAGGCCTATTCATATCTGAAAAATCAATGACAAACAAAGCATTGCGTATCCCCGATTGATTGCAAGCCCGAAGGCAAGTATAATTGAATAGCGCAGCTTGTATAAGGAGCGCGCTCCCCAGTGCCTTTAAAAATCTCCATCCAGAAATAATCAGCACTTTGGAATTCAATCGAGGCTGCAGCAGCGGCGGACGCGCTGCGGTTAAAAAAAAAGAAAAAGAGAGAAGGGAAGCGGCTCAAAGAGGTATACGCCAGCAGAACGCAGCAGCGCTCGTGGTATAGGCAGTAATACCGCACGCGCGCTCTGCTAACGCAAGTCCTCCATTTGGCCGAGGGAAAATCATCGGTTACAAAGTAGCGTATAGGAAGCGAAAGTGAACGGCCGTTGAAGAGGGTCTGTAAGCGCACTTAACTATGCCGCCCGCGCGAGCCTCCCGCCGCACGCGATCCTATAATACGCCGCGTGCACGGCCTGAATTTTCTGTGCCCCGCACGCGAGGCCTTTATGTGTCTTCGCCATCTACCGCGGCTCCGCACTGCTCGATGCGGCGCCATGTTTGCCCCGCGCGACGGCCGACGGCCCACACCATGTCGTCTCCCTATTATGACTACTCGAGACTGCTCGTACAGCCGTGTTGGCCTGGCGCGGAACAGCTGATACTTCTTTGCGGTTCGCGAGAGCTGCGAATTATTGCCACACTTTCGTGTGGTGACTCGCGGATGAATGATCCAACTCTAAAAGAATATTTGCTCTCTTTGAATTAGTGAAATTTCATATCCAAGCCAGTATGAACTGGACCGACCGTAACCCATAATTAATGAATATTCACTGTTCGTTTTCAGTGAACATTATAAAAGTTCACTGGATAAATCAGTGGATATAAACTAATTTTCGAGCAGTGACCCGCAGTCTTCACTATTTGAAATTAAGAGAGTGGAAATTCATCATGCAAAGTTGAGACGAAACGCCACTGAATTAATTTCTGCGTTTGCAATGATTTGAAATTGATAAAGATAAATCTTTTGTTCTTCCGCGATTCATTGTTGGTTTTACTTAGCTCTGCGAAATTATTCAAGTTGTTATTTTCACTGATTAATTGTTAAGCGTGTAATATATGAGCTCTCAGGATAAAATCAGAAATAACGAGCTAATATTTATATAAACTTTTCTCCGGTACACAGTGTACAAATTGGAATAACACACACACACACAATTCTAAGAAACTTTGGACAAAAAATATTTGTATTGATTTTTAGAACACCATTAGTATATTGTATATAGTATAAAAATACAATTCACGTGATATTAAATTGCTATATGAAGTGTGCCAACATCCAATTTTAAACATAGGGCACATAGTTTGTTCGTTCAAATAAATATATCGTGCAATGCAAGTAAATATTTTCTTGGGTGCATTCAAACATATTAATTACTTTATTTAAGAAAACACATGTTGTTAAAAAATGGAATATCTTAATTGTATTCAAGTAAATCCCTTACTTTAGTTTAATAAGCATTTTTTTGATTTAAGAAAAGATGTACTCTTAAGTTAAGTAAATATTTTCTTGAACATATTGAAACAAATTATTTACTTAATTAAAAACGTAATTACTTGAATTATAATTAAATAAATATGTTCTTGAGTCTAATAAATTTGACTTTAATTGAATATTTATTTAAATTTATTTGGTACTGCAAAGTATATCAATTTATTATAAATTCAAAGAAACGATTTATTTAGAGTTAATAATCATTTCAGTACTCTATTCAAGTAAAACCTTAACCGGTACCAAAGGAAATGTGTATCTAGTAAATGATTTATTAAACTTAAGTAAAGATTTTGCTGAATCTAGAAAATATTTACTTGTTTGAAGTAAGTTCAACTTGAGTTAAGTAAATTTTTGTTCAGTGTACAGACGAAATTTATTTTGGCACTGAATGGTAATTGGATGTTTATAGTGTTGACGGATCAAAATAATATGTAAGAGAAATTAAATTCTCGTCCTCTTACTAAAAAGAGGGCATTTAAAAAATAATACTCATAAAATGTGTAG
Source organism: Megastigmus stigmatizans (assembly GCA_900490015.1). NCBI lineage: Eukaryota > Metazoa > Arthropoda > Insecta > Hymenoptera > Megastigmidae > Megastigmus > Megastigmus stigmatizans. The sequence goes on from UELV01164520.1 coordinate 12,416, forward strand.
TGGTTTTCACTGTAATAACTCGGAATTTCTATACTAAAATAATTAAAAACAGAACACCGAGTTAAAAACTGACATTCTTCCAATTTCACTTGTAAACCATTGAAATAAATACACATACATGCAAAATCTAGCATTAGAGGAGTCGCATTATACTTTGACGAGGAAGTAAGGAGCCGTAGATTTAGCATAAAGAAGCGTAGTTCGGCAGGAGCAGGAAACCGCAGAGCATCGAAGCCTAAGCCCGAGCGCCACTTGACCCTGTGCGACGGGCATCGAAAAAAACTCGGGCCTAATCTGCTTACCTCTCGAGCCTTTCACGGCCAATTTGGCCAATAATCCCGGGCAAGCCCGTCACTGCAGCAGCAGCAGCCCAACTTGCGCGCCTACAGCTTCTTCCTCCCTCTTCCTTTCTCTCTGCTTCTCTCTTCCGTCACGTATTATGACGTCGATCCTCTCGCTCGGCTTGCCGCGCGTTAAATTAATGATCTCGAAAGCGTCGGCGGCGGCGGCAGAGGCGGGCGACGCGGCGGAGACGCCTCGGGAAACAGGAGAATGCACTCAGGGGGTGACCGCCATCGGCGGCTCCTAAGTCTCTTAGACCGCCGCCGCCGCCGAGCTCCGACGCCCGCGACTAATCTAACCCTGCAGCAGCAGCAACAGCAGCCGTGAGCCGAGGGCTCGGAGTGGCGTGAGACTGCGAGCACAGCGCCACTCGCGACCCTCCGTCTAAATGTTAGCCAACTAAATATCTTATCATCTACCGCGAGTAACGCCTTTGGCCGACTGCTGCCGGGACGCTTCGGTGCGCTTTTTCTGCAACGCACCTCGCTCTCTCGATTTGCGCTTATTATGGCCTGTGCCACGGTGCCTTGTTGCGGTTTACACGTTACGATCGCATTAATCTCGTTAATATTGAACCTTTCGAAGCACCCGGTACATCCTAAATTTCAAAATATCAATGAGAATGTTACGGAATTGCTCAAAGTCAGATGTGAATTAAGTAAATAGAGAAAGCGAGTATATCGACCAAATACTAGCTGTAATTAAAAGAAAATTTACTGCCGGTACTTGCTTCAAACAGAGCTAAAGAAATATTTACTTAAGTTGTGAAAATATTTTCTTCATTTTAGAAAGAGTTCTAAATTTTTAATTTATGTTAATATTTTCTCAAGTCGACCAAATGTTTTTTTTTTTTAGTATATTTAATAAACATTAATTTCAATGATAATTTTTCAATCAAATCTCCTATAAGCTTTTATTTGATTTTCCTTAAAAGTAATTAAAACTTTTATATGATAGATAACGAGTTGAATGATTTCTATTATTTATATATTCGCTTAACAATTCGAACGAAATAATAATATTTTATATAATTTTAAAAATTAATAATTTATAATAATTTATGTATTATAACTATAATAACTTATATAATATATATAACTTTGGTTAATTTTATGCTCATAAATCTCTTAATATAATTCAAATAGTTTACGTTTTTCGCATGCCTACTTTTTTAACAATACATTACTGCAGGGAGTGCTAATAAATGTTGATCTTGACAAAGTGAATTAGAAAATGACAAAAATATCATTTATTTTTAATAAAATTACGCATTCGTCCAGGACTCGGTACTTCCCCGTAGTAAAAAAAATAGCAGAATCTTAAAAACACTTTAATTAAACTAAAAGCCACACACGCACACATACACGAGCCAGAACTTTTCGTTTCCTGGAAAGAAACGAAAGTAAAAAACGAGAAAAGTAGCTATTACTGCATAAGATCAATGAATTACTTTTCTCCCTCTCGCCCCCGCTTTCACGAAGGAACGAAGAAGTCTGCTGGAATTCAATTGTCTTTGTCCCTCGAGAACGTGCGCTCTCTTTTTTTGCTCCCGCTTTTTACTCTCTCCGCTTCTGACCATCTTTTCATTCTCTACTGCTGTATATAATGCGAGAGAAAGAGAGAATGAGAGAGAGAAGGGAGGAGGAGGAGGAGGGAGAGAGAGAGAGAGAGTCGAGTATCTCTCAGACAAGCATTTTTGCATATGTAAACGCCCCTCCACTCTAATTAACTCTTCGTTTACGAGTACTGTGCGCTCTCAAAGGCCATCCGTAGTTGGTATACTTTTTTTTTCTTCGCTTCCTTTGTTCCGTTTGATCGCGACTGTGTGTGTGTGGGCAAAGGTTTTGCACTTCATATTCAGCGAATTATTATGCGAATGAGTAAGCGAGATTTTAACGTGGCATACATCGCTTGCTTTCTCCTCGGGCCGCCGCTGACTGCCAAGACCCTTTGTTTTTCATTCCTTTGAAATGTTTGACCAGTTCCTCTACTTTTTTTTTTCTTATACATTGTTATTCGACGGCCAATTATGGAATTAGCATCGGATTTTTCATTATCAATGTATTTTTTGCCCTCTATAATATACTTTCATTTTGTGCTTCGTGTGGTTGCGGTGTATAAGGCTGATTCGATAACAGCATTAAAGCACTATTTCGAAAGCGAACTGATGGCTGATATCGCGAACACTTGCACATACGTAATCAAATTTTAGTTCAGAATGCGATTTGCATATGTTAGCGTTTCTTGTGATATTACTAATTACTATATAGTTAGTAATTGAATTAATCTACTGCTGTTGCCGTTGTGCAGGATTATAATAGATATAATTATACTAAAAAAAATATAATAGAGCACAATAAGTATCTCTTTTAATGACGAGTAAACTGTCGCCGATTTGAATTAAATTTTTAGTAGCCAAGCTTAACTCTAATAACACTGTATAGAAAGTAAAATTGCACAATACATTTGGTTTACTGCACGAGAAAAAATCCATGAAAACTTGAACACGTGAGAGACAAAATTAGCTACACGTACACGTACATAGAACAACCTTAAATTATGAAATTTCGCTCGTTCGCGCACTAAAAATTTCCTATCCCTCCAAATTTCCATATATCCGATCATGTCAAGTTTCAATTGGCGATCTTGTTCATCCTCTCGAAAATCAGCAGGAATATCTTATTATTCGCGCTCATCGAGCGAGACGATATCGCGGAATAGACGCCGCGGTGATCCAGTCCGGAGCGAGAGAGAAAACGGAGAGGTCCGGAATTCCCTGTACTACGATCTGCGCTACTACCGGCGCTCGGGGAAGCGAGGAAAAATTGTTTTCCGATATTGGATTCGCATCCGGCTGTCGGGGCGGCGCTCGGAATGACGCGTCGACGACGCAGCAGCAGCAGCAGCGCCGAGAAATGAAGAGCGATGTTATTATGCCTCGGTGCATCCGCGGGCCAGGCCTCCGTGAACGCTAATGTGCCCCACTTGACCTGACCCTACATCGTTCTGCCGATTTCTTGCGTCCAAGAAACACCATGTTTATATTCGCTGCAGATAAATTTTTATTAATGATGGTTGCACGGTCAGTCCTGAATATCATTACTCTTTAGCTTGTGAAAGTGACTAAAAATTGTTACTTTCGATTTGCAGATCTTCGAATTAAAGATACTAACAATAAGTAGTTGAGACATATATTAATTAATACACGGAATATCGTTCTTTCATATTGTCAAATACTAAATTCACTAAAAAAGCACGTCTCAGTGAATTCCCATATAACCGTTTTGCAACTTTATCACAAAATCAAACATGGAATTATAAGGTTAGTACACAAATCGATCCCGGGGATATTCGTTTATCTCTAACTGCGCAGCGTTCTCCTCTTGGCTACCCGACAAAATAAATGCCGACCACGCGAGCTGCCCGAAGGCAAAGAGCGCCCTTTTTCGAATACATTCCAAGCCCGAGCTCAAACCGAGCCTGACCTCACCTCTCACTCTCTCTCACTCTCTCTGTCTCTGTCTCTCTCCTATGCACTGCAGCAGCCACGCCGCCGTGCGCGCACTTGAGAAAGCGTCGCCGGACTAACGGACTCATTCATTGCCCAGTTAAGCGGCACTTTGGCCTGAATATTCATAGCCTCTCTCTCTCTCTCTCTCCCTCTCTCTCTCTCTCTCTTTCTCTCTCTCTCTCTCTCTCTCTCTCTCTGTCTCTGTCTCTCTTTTGAAGCATATAGCGCATTCGCTCCCTCCTGGGTAAATATCACTCGAAAAGTTCGCCGTTTCCTACCTACCCTTGGACGCGCCTCGCGGGTCTCCCTCAAAGTGCTTTGCCGAGTTTTCGGGGATTTCTCTGCAAGCGTGGACTCGCGGCTTTCTCTCTCTCTCTCTCTCTCTCTCTCTCTCTCTCTTTTTCTCTCTCTGTGTGTGTGTGTGTGTATGTGTGTGTGCAGATGTCCGGCATGTTGGCCAGGGCTGCTTTTTGCAAGTGGAAATCAAAGCGCGCAAGTTGCTTTTTGCGCTCGTTTATTTGTCGGTCGTGTGTGCCGCCATTATTTGCCCTGTCGTGGGCTGGAAAGTTTTTTTTCCGCCTTTTATGCTGCCCTTTTTTTGCTGCTCGTACTCTTATCCAACACGATGTGCTAAATTCCAGGTTTTGAGGTTTGGTCGGCGTGAGAGAGATTGACCGACGAAACATTTAGAGGCTACAACTTTCCATGATGTGAGTAATCTTTTCAATACTAAATTTTCATTGTTAATTCTAACTGATTGCAGACCATCACTATCAATAGAAGTTGGCAATGTAATTGAGTCCGACACACAGCTACCAATAAACAAAAGAGTAAAAATTTTATCTTGTAATATTATAAGTGTACAAATGATATAATAAAATATCGTATCGTCACCATATGTATATTTCCAATACAAATGTACAAATTTTCACTCATTTATCTTTGTTAATAATCCAATGTACATTTCGGAAAGACCGGATAATCCCTATCTTATCACTTTTCGAAACAAAGATACACGTGCTAAGAAAGAGAGGGATAGAGAGAGAGAGAGAGAGAGAGGAGGGGGTAGAAGAGAGAATCACACTTCCACTTGGAGATAGCCTAGGAGGAGTACATCGCGGCGTGACTTTAGCATGGATGGAGCACACGGTCTAACTTGCATCGTTTCGACCATACTGTACCTTCTTCCTTCTATACCTCCTCTCTCTCTCCCTCTCTCTCTCTCTCTCTCTCTTTCTCTCTCTCTCTCTCTCTCATGCGTTTAATATTCCAACTGTCTGTCCGTTAGTCCGGGCCTGCGCTGTTGCAGCGATACTCGTGTATCTGCCCTCTCTCTCTCTCTCTCTCTCTCTTTCGCCTCGGAGCGTGTATATGTCCGCACGTCCGTCGGAACTTACTGCCGCCGACATTTGCATTTGACGTGCTTGAAGATCTGCGAAATTTCCCATGAAATTGTGTTACGCGCCGCGGCGAGCATTTGCTCTTGGAAAATATAAATAAAAGGCCCCTGAGTCGCGGTCCTCTCTTGCTTTTCGTTGAGAGTGTGCGTCGCTGAATATGTAAGCGGCGGCGTTTAACGAATGACACCCTTCTGACTTGGGCTTAAATAAAGTGCCCACCGTATGTTTGCCTATTGTTCTTTTTCCTCCTCGTTTCTGCACCATTTTGTCCGCGAGGATTTGGGAACAGAGGGCGGGCTAGTGATAAATGTTAATTTTCGGCTGTATATGCGAAAAAGATTTCCGCCTCTGAATTTTCGAGGTTAAATTATTGAACGCGACTTTGTGGTAGGTACAAAAAATGAAATTGCAGCTCTTAAAATCATAGAAGACTCAATCTTTTATTTCTTATAACCATAATATTTTTTGTGCTAATGGATTTAACTGTAGGTGTATATGCTCCCATTATGGAAATATATGAAAACATACCCTAAAGATTCAGTTCTAAGATATGTTGAAAAAAAATTATAAAATTGAATAGGAAAAGAAATTGCGCGACTATCCTCATACAGGTCAAAATAAGTCCTAGAAAAAAAGAAGAAATACGCAGTAGGTATAAGAAAAGAAAGGAAACGTAGCAAAGCTGAAATCACAGCTGGATCCTCTTAAATAATACACTTATAGGAATAGGCAGGTAGAGGAGAATCTCACGAAATCCGTAAGAAATAGGTCTCGGGATCGAATGGCCTCTCGGTAGCTGCTTGTTCCACTCGAAAGTTCGATGCTGGAGAACAGACACACACGCACACACACACGCGCGCACATAAATAGGCAGAGCAAATCTTTTTCCAGCAGCTGCCTCGATCGCTAAACCCAAGAATGAAAGAGACGGGGCGCCTCGAGCCGTCTATAATCTCGCCGCTATATCCGAGCGGTAAAGCGATCGTCGGCCGTCGCATAACTCCGCCCCACGGTCCGGCTCTGGACAGAACGTACATCGATGGAATTTAATGAAGTAATCTCGAGCAGCCCTTGCAAAACCAACTAAGCCAATTACGAGGTAGCTTCTCTATGGCTGAGCTTTCTGCTCGAGTTGGCTACGCGAGTAGAAACATGCGGCTATAGTGGCTAGACTATAGAATTAAGGACATACACGCGCAACTACTAGTTGCCTCATATCTTAAATATAAAAAAACACAATGATGGGTTACACTTACTTTTATGAGGAATTAGGTTTCTAATTGTTTGTCATATTTAAAACGTTACAAATTTATTATTAAACTTATTATAGTCCACAAATCGATAATTTACGAAATATACTATTGTGGGAAAGATGTCTTTAATAGAAAAGACGATGCCCATACCTGCCCACAATAAAAAATTGCAGGAAGATAGTACGAAACTTGCACTGTCGCTTAAAGTATAAAAAGACAATTTAAGGGGATGTGCTGGGTTCGGAAAAATGCCCACCTAACCGATTTTTGCAATTTAACGAAATATATATGAAGATAGGACTAATTTTTGGAAAATGAATCTATGTCAGCATCTCCGTGATGACGTAAAAATTAGATGATTCCAGTTTCCATAAAAATCCATCCATTAATTCACAATCAGTTTTGGTGTCGAAAATTTCAATCGCGGGTCACAGTGATTTTGGTCTGCCGAACTTTGCAAGACATTAACCTCTGCAAATTATGGATGGAATTACATGAAACTGGAATCAGGTAATGTTTACATCATTACCAAGGTGCTGTCGTAGAGTTTTTTTTCAAAAATGAATCTCTACTTTTATATATATCGTTAAATCTCAAAATCGATACCGAGTAGATTGGTTCACTATTTTTAATACGTGGAAGTAGTAACAGATGAATATAGGCAGACACTATTGTTCAATTATATTTTTGTCAACTTTCCCTTCAAGTGAACGGGCCAATTTTTTTTTAAATTGAGTGTTGATTGTTGTTCTAAATAATGACATAGGTGTTCTACGTTATGTCTATAAATACTAGTTTTTATTCCAATCTCATATATAAAAAGTGACACTTCAAGACTCTTTCTCTGCCAGTGAAAATATGTACAAGAGCCTTCAAGGTGGAATATTCTCGTAAATTATTTACAATCATCGACATTTACCATCAAGGATCGACTTGATCGCAGAGCTATCTATCTATGGAAATTTTCCAAATCATCTTTTCTAGACTGGACACTAAATCCATGCTCAATGAAACTTAATTTTCAACGAATTGATTAATTCCATTTCTTAAATTAGCCTGTTCGACTCTTAAAAGACTTAATATTTTTTTTTTATTTTACAAGTACTTTTGTACTCTTTGGTTTCTTTGTATATTGCATAGAAATTACTTTTAATATGGCATCGAATTATTCGCTTTTCTGCTTTGTTTTAAATGCGAAAACTAATCTAGTCAACGATTAATAAATTAAATAATTTTATTGTTGCACAGTGAAGAGAAGACTCTTTTGCAGTTGATAAAAAAAATTAAACACGTGTTAAAATTAAAATTTTCTCCTAGCATAGACTATTAATTATTCTATCCAATATAAAGTTTCTAAAATTTCTCCCTTTATAAATGTTGAAATTTTCAATATTTTACGTTATTTGATGCCTAAAAAAACTTAAATAATGTTTAATTTCACATGCAAAAAGCAAATTAAACTTTGAAATTACTTTAATAAAGAGTGACACCGTTATAATTCACAGTGGAAAAATCAAAACGCTGGCAAAGAGTAAGAAGGGTGTAGGGTGCGGTAGAAAGTGGCACTCCAGCTTAAACAGAACAATATTTCTCGCGCCACGCGAGAAATTTAATACAATAAAGCTCGCGCTTCTAAGCAGAGCGAAAGCTTGAAAAGGGCGTAAGGTAAGGAGAAACTCGGAGGATATAAGGTACAGGACTGCGTGCGTCTCTCTCTCTCGTCCTCTCTCGCTCACTCGCTTGCGAAAGCATATCAAAAGGGAGAAGTTGCAGAAACTGAGTTCTGACGAGACTGAGACTGAGAGAGAGGGAGTGTGAGAGAGAGGTAGAGAGTGACGCAGGAGAAACGTAATAGAAACGTCGTCGTCGATGCGACGCAAGAGTCCCGAGGATAGATAGGCGAGGTCGGGCACTTTGTCTGAAGCCAAGTAGTGAGGGAGAAAGACAGGGAGAGAGAGACAAGGGAGGGCCGCACACTCGCCGGGATTTCGAGGATCGTAAAGTTCGCCAGTATCGCGGTGCCCCGGTCTCCGTCTCTCTCTCTCTCTCTCTCTCTCTCTCTCTCTCTCTCTCTCTCTCTCTCTCTGTCTCTCTATCTCTCTCTCTTTCCCTATCACTCTCACTCTGGCGCTAGTCGTAGTGCGCCCAAAATTGGTTGGCGCGACTTTCGCCGTCTGCGATTACTTAGATGACATTACCTAAGCCCCGGCGCTGTGTTCGCTTCCGTAATAAGACGAGTCGCCCTGGAAAATACCTGACATTTCTGCGAGCGGAGTAATGAGAGTCCATGGTACATAGGTGTAAGTGGGTAAAGGGCTGCCTTGTGCGAACGTGTAGAGCTTTGAGAGTTCAAAGACAAAAACGCCCGACAAGATTGCAGACTGATGTTGACCTATTATTTCGTCGTCTGAAATTAAGAACTAAGAAAATTTTCATTTCCCTATACCTTACAGCAACGAATTTGGGATTTCTTCTGTACCAATTCAGTATGCTATGTTTCTGTTGATCTTAATATAAGTTTAATTGAATTAGTAGGTTTTATTATTGAAAATATAGGAACCATGCAGTAGATATAGTCTGGTCTAGAGTCACAGATAACTTATATATCGATAAAATATACGTTTAATCTCAATGCACTAGCTCGCGGTGAGTTTTAGTTGCTGCTGTACACAGCATAAAATTTATTTGTCCAGACAAATATATGAGTCCGCGCGCATAAAGATGAATTTCATCTTTTCCATTTACCACCATCACGGGAAACAGTAAAAAAGAATTTTTCCTTTTTCATAACGACTCACATCGTAAAACTACAACAGCTTTCCTATGTTGTATACATAAATTTGGTTTATCATCCCGCGGAGTAAAGCCTCTTCGATACCGACCGGTTTTTTCTCTCGAGTCAAAACTCTCCTCTCTCTCTCTCTCTCTCTCTCTCTCTCTCTCTCTCTCTCTCTCTCTCTCTCTCTCTCACACACACACACACACACGCTATGCGTGCAGAGCCGGCTTCAAAACGACTCATACGCGTTCTCGCACGCAAATCGAGCGAGCCGAGTGAGAGAGAAAGAGTGAGAGAGAGACAGTATAAGATGTAAAAGGCAGAGGTGAGTAAAGATAAAAAAGGCGGGAGGGAAAAAAAGTCGCCCCATTGAAAGTAAAGATAGAGAGCCGAGGGATCTGTTGCTGAGCGAGAAGTAAATGCTCCCGCGTCGTCGTGTCATTTTCTTCTTCTTCTTCTTCCTCTTCTTTTACTTCTTTTCCATCTTCTTCTTCTTCTTCTTCTTCTCCTTCTCCTTCTTCCTCGTGGCGCTTTATCGAGTCAATGGCGTATATAAGCGCTACGCGGAATACTAAAAGTAAAGAAACGAAATGGGGGAGAGGTGGTGGCGGCGGGTATGGGTTGAGGGGTGAAAAGTACCTGGCCGGATTAGTTTTAGCGAGCGCAGGGGACTGTGAGAAAAGAGAGAGATAGGGTAGGAGACGGGGAAAATGACTGTAAATATTACTGCCTTAGATGCAAGGAGGCTTATGCAGGGATGGGATATATATATACCAAGTTTGCGATCCTCCTTTTTTATCTGCTATAGGATTATCTCGATTAGGCTGAATTTTCGGAAATTTAGAGATGAATATTAGCGTTTTTCGTTATACGAATAATAATTAACGATTGTTTATCAACGAGCAGCCAATTGTATTGTTCAAAACTGTACTCGTTTTATTGTTCTACGTAAAATGACTCATGCTATATATATAATTCCTGCATCTGATATGAAAGAACCTGGGTGTATAAGAAGAAAAATTAGCACGAGCCTGTAAATTTTATAGACTCGTGAAATTTTATTTCCGAAAATTTCGAAATTTTCTCAACTTATGCTGCGCGTTTTCACTGCCAAGTTTTACAACCAATCGACACGGGACTGGGATAAATTTAAGGCTGCCTTTTTACAATCGTGCAGCGCCCGAAAAATATTCTTTACCAGGCAGTATGAGAAAATTTATCTTTCTCTCTTTCTCTCTCTTTCTCTCTCTTTCTCTCTCTTTCTCTCTCTCTAGCTGTTTTTCACTTTTCTCTCTCTCTCTCTTTTTCTCATTCTACAGCCTCGAAATAGTTTTTCTCCTTGCTGCGGAGCGAGGCGCTTTTGTTCAGGCGGAATCGCGGTGGCCACCATACCTACTCACTCTTTTTTCCCTTTCTCTTTCACTCGCCTCGGTTTTATTGCGTTTGCCAAAGCCCTTTATAATTAAAGTTTTTGTCGGTCGTGATACTGTTTCGCGATGTGTTTAGATATAGGAAACTTCCTATTTCGCACCAAAATTTTGGACAAAGAAAAGGTATAGCGGTCAAAAGTTTGTTAATTAAAGTAAGCACTTAATAATTTTCTTCAGTTTACATATAAATATTTATACAAAACAATATAAATACATTGTTCTCTGCTTTAATTTAAATCTATTTCTTATACTTCTGTCCTAGTTGTCTATAAACAATTACGAGTAATCTTATGCAAAATCCACCCTTAAAATCGACATGAATAAAATTCTGATTCAATAATCACAAATGATATCAAGCCATAATTCTAAAAAATTTTTAAAAATAAATTAAAAAATAATTTAGACTTCTTTTTCGGTATATATGTATATAACGTATAAGAACATGAATATGCTAATTGTCATTTTAACATCAATGATTAGTTGACGATTCTCATAAATGTTTCTGGTTGGGGCAAGATTCTCGGTTTCATATGTGACTGGCTAATTTCACCACTTTATCAATGATTGACCCAAATCTCTCCTATGATTTGTTGGCAAACTTCGGTCTCGTTTCTGTTTGACCGATGAATTGAACATATACACCTGTAACGGGTATATACGCAGTAAATTTATATACAAGTGGCCTTTCTCTGCCAGTGGAAGTATCTACAAGAACCCTCATAATGGAATATTTTCGTAAATTTTTATTGATGATAATTCAGTGTTTCTATTTCTGTAATATACATTTTTCCGTAAAATAAATAAATTATTTATGGTATCTTAGCTGTTAACAGATATACATATAGCATACCATATTAACTATAACAATTTATTTCTTTGGTGTATAATCAGCTATATATGTTCATTGTTATTAGATTAGTGTATTTTCGGGTCTAATGCTGGGTGTGATATTATATACATCACATAGAGATTAAAAACAAGACATATAGCGTTATGATACTCTTACTAGAGACTCGATAAAAGAATACTATTTTCAAATTTGTTATTTCAAATTATAACTTGCACTACTTGTTTCAAAAGTGTAGAGCGAAAAAAATTAGGTTATCAGTAATCAAGCCACTAATTGAAATATATAACTGCCTGTACTCAATAATTCGTGCGAAAATAAAACGAGAAGCAAAAAAAAAGTAACGCGGAACATGCAAACGCAATAATAGAAGGCGAGAAAGTGACGGATGCGCGCGCGAACTAGTGAAATAAACTACTCGCAACAGGGTCTATATAAAAAAGGTAGAGAAGTAAGAAATAAAGGAAAGAACGAAGACGAGGCAACACCGTCGAGGGAGACAGAGAGGCAGCCAGTGAAAAATGAAGGAGGCAGGACGCGCGCGCGAGGGCAGAAAAAAGTGGCGCGCACAACACGCGAAACTCATAGAGGAGACAGAGACGCGAGAGGAGTGAGAGAAGCGAGAGAGAGAGAGAGAGAGAGAGAGAGAGGAGACACACGATACACACGAGTACGACTAGAGGTAGTCCTGCCACGAAGGATAAACATTCTGCATAATTTACGAGGGCTAAGCTCGTCGCTCGCGGAGAGACGTCTTTTCCCGGGGCGAGGCAGAGAGTATAGGAGCGCGATGCGCAGCAACGAATGTTTTCCCATACTTCCTTATTTACGTATATTTTTATGTCCCTCGTGCGCGCGCGCGGGGCCCCTGAGAGATTTCAAACTTCTCGTTTTACCATTTCAATGATAATGTCGTCCTATATACCGCGCTACAGCGAGTGTGCGTCTTTCTATACTCGTATATATACTGTTTGTTCGAGGGTCATCCTATACAGTGACTCTGTTAGTAAAATATGAAATCAAGAGCTGAAGTATAGCTGAATCGAATAGAACCGCGGTACATAATTATCAATTATATAGATATGCAATTGTAGAAACTGAGTGACCGACAAAACGAAAATTAAAAGAAATATGAGTCATTAAATATTTACTAAATATATAATTACCCTACACAGAAATTTGTTGATTGTTTGAAAACTGTATCTTGCCTTTTTAATAAATGCGGTTAACTAGACGTCTATGGCAATGGGATATCCCGGAAAACGCATAATTCGCAGTGCTGCGTTACATCAAACGTCGCAGCGAGTAATTTCCGAATAATCGTATCACGACGCTCTCCGTTCTGGAAAAAAATCAAGCTGGCCCCTAGAATTTTCGTCCGAGAGGCTATTCATGAAAAACTGCGCCGAATGGCCGAAGGTTTTTCACGGCAGGTCTAAAATACTGGGTCGTGCGGGCTGCGCCTGGAATTTCAATGGGGCCCGTGGGCGAAATAAATTTACACGAACGGAGAGCGACTCTTTTTGTGTGCGTATATCCATCGGCTGGCCAAGTTAAATACGCGCTCGTCTGTGCCTCGTATGGATACCCAGATTTTTTGAACTTAATGGAATGACTTCCTGAGCTTTTATAATTTTTTACTCTCGGCAATTCTGCTCAGTATTATTATCGGGAGTTCTTCGATCCATATACTTATTTGCGTTAAATAATGACAATAAAGGCGCATGATTTGCCATTTCTTTAGAATTTTCATCTTTTTCTTTTATTCGAATCGTGTACTCTATCTATCCTTGTTGGATTATTATTTTCTTGCCGGAGCTGACCGTAAGACTTTTAATTGCGGCTTACTTTCTTTTGTATTTCTTTTTCAAGTAATATTAGCATACTTTAATAAACATCGATCTTTTGTATTGCATATATGTTGTTCATATAGGCTATTAACTAAAAATTTTTTTAAATCAAGTTTTGTAATCAAGAAGTTCATTTTTTACTGTATATATTACATTTTAAACGTACTTTTCTTATATTTATTAGTGAAGAGAGTTTATTTTCTATTGGTGTCCAGATTTTAAAAAACGCAATATTACATGCAGAATGAACATTCTATTATAAATTCCCCTACCTCATTCATTCTGAACAAGTACGCGCATGTCGTAAAATGTACATTTACCTTTGAATAAACATAATGGACCTTTATTAATAGCTCACCTTATTAATAAAAAAAAAAACTATTTCAAATCTAGATAAATCGTGTATATACTTCAATGGAGTCTCGACACACACAAAACAGTCGACAAAGACACTTGATCCGCCATTCACTCCATCTCTAAGAAGATAAAAAAAAGAAAGAAAGAAACTTGAAACACTGCAAGCAGAATGGGCTGATGCAGCAACGGTACCTTTCAAGATATAGCATGCGGATGCAGAGGCACGAAAGAGGCAGTACACAAATCATAACGCGTTACATTGCCATAACAATGGGCAGAAAGCAATCCCGACTGAAAGGCGCAATCCGCGTATACTTGCGACGCGATAACCTGCACGTGCAACCCCCTCATCCCCTCGCATTTTCTCTTTCTCTCTCGCTCTCTCTTCATAAATACGCTTTGAGATGGCGCATTTACATAAAGAGGCCTCGTCGAATTAAGGATAAAAGGCAGTGGTATAAAAAGAAACTTGCCGCTCTCGCGATGCTGCGCTGCCACTGCTGCTCTCCTCTTATGGCGCGTGCTTTCCGAACCCACACCGCATTTTTCCGCGTATCTCGCTTTTGCTGCCTCTGTGTCCCTGCGTACTTATATATACTCGTGTACACTGGAAAACAAAAGTTTACGATTTTTTTCAGAGATATAATCAGTGCTTATAGCTTCGAAGTAACGTTGATGGTAATGCAGTAAGTATGCAGGTCACCCCAGTACTTCTTTCATTCCTTAATAATTATAAAACGGATAACTTTATTTTGTCAATTTTCTACTATACTTTGAAGTGGGTCCTTCTCATAGGTTGCGTAGGTAGTTGTAACCCCGACACCTTCTCTGAAACTTAATTGCACTAATAGACGAGCTGCAATTCTTATTAAAATTTGGCTATATTTTTAGTTATAGCTGGTATTAATCACAGTAAATGTTTTAATTGAATATTGTTATATAAATAATAATAGTCTTCTAACTAACAGAACTTACTTCTTAAAATTTTTCAAACTAGTAATTCTAGTAGTTTTAAAGGCTTGATAATTTTAAGGTGCAGATTCTACTAACAAATTCATTTTTTTTTTTAGTAAAAAGATTGTAAAAGAGTGCAAAATTTATGTTAAAAATTTAGCGTATAAGTATTATAAAATTTGTATCTCTACATCAAACTATTATCCATTGCAGTTACTCAAAGTGAATGAGCAAAAATATCATTACAAAGGCAAAAACAAGAATGAGCATTGTATAACGTAGGCAGGATGGAAAAATCAACCACGTGGCATATTCTCGAAAAACTTTTGTGCCCAAGTGTATATCTACAAATGTAGGGACGAGCGCGTCTAAGGCGCTTACCCCGCGGAATGCGAAATCCGTGGGTATGGCGATAGCCGTTTCTTTTTAGTGGGCCGCCGCCGCCGCCGCCGTCACCTCCTCCCCATCGGAGCTTTCAAGCTCTCGGCCATTTCAGACGATATTCCTTATACGCATTCGGCAGCTCCTCGCGCACTGCTAAATCCCTCACGTTGCCGCCGTGGCCGAGGAAGGAAGAGGTTCCTTCTACGAGCTTCCGCTACTTTTTCTCTTTCTCTCTTGGCGAGTAGCCTCGATTCCGCGCTGAACCTCAGCCTCTCTGCTTACGATCGTTCGTACTCCACTAGGTATTCTACCCGCCCGCAGCTTTGCTCTTCCCCTTTTCTCGCATTCGCTTATGCTACTACGCTTGCCTCGTCAATTTGATTATCATCATAATTTCACTTTCCTGCCTTCCTTCCTTTAACTATATTAATTCATATTATTATCCTTTTCTTCAAATACTTATGTTATATATCTTTTGAAAACATATGGAAAAGACAGCAACATCTATGGAAATAATGTTCGTTCAAATAATAATTTCGTTTTAAAGCAGGTGTGAACGGCCTTCGGCGAATATCTCTTACCGGTATATATTTCTTTTTTTTTTCTGCCGTTACTGCAAGCGCTTCTTCCCCACATTCGCATTCAACGAATCCAAGTGCGCGCGTATAAAATGCGAAGACTCAGCTGGCGCGAGCGAGCTTCTAGCTTTTTTTCATGATTCGCTCCGAATCGCCGTTTGTGTGTGTTTTGCGTCGAATTTTCTCTAGCACTCCAGATTAATTGGTCAAGCCGCGTCTAGCTTTCTCTAGTCGCGGAAAAACGACTTTAAAACAGCCATCGATGTAAATAAATAAACTGATTATGCAAATAGAATTGAAAATTGGAATGATGTGACTATAGCTTTATTTTCCTCGTGATTGCACAATATAGACTTTTCATTAAATAGTTAAATTTAAAAACGCATTTTTATTTAAAACGTTTTGAAAGCATTCATTATAAAAATAAGTAACGCAACAAAAATATCTAAATAAATAGAAAAAAAAGCACTTGAGTGAATATTCCTAAGTTGCTTCTTGTATAATATATTATACAATAGGTTAATGAACAAAGTCTTCTGCCCACACTTATATAACTGTACAAGTAACATTTAAAAATTGTAATTACGTTTCATTATTACTTATTTAACAGAAAGTGTGGAAAAAAGAAGCCATTCGTTGCAAACAATCAATCATACTTTTGTACAAGTGGTACATGCAAAGTGCACTTAAACCATTATCACTTGCTAATATTTTCTTTCTTCAAAAACAGTTGCGCAAACTATTTTTCTCGGCCCGCGTGTGCGTGTGCGCATTACGCGCCAGAGGTATACGAGCAGTGTCTTCGTAAGGAATATAGATAAGAGAAGCTCTTTCATATAAAGCACGAAAATCAATCTTGCCTCAACAGTCGTTGAACGCTATTCGTTTCAACGTAAGACGTCATGAAGCCACGCGCATTTTATGTTCTCACTTTTACATTGGCCACCGCCATTGTGGTTCCTTCTGATAGTACGTATAAGTGAACGCACTCGTTTCACCATTTGTTCATTCAACTGACGTTACAAATAAGAAACTTACTTTTTCAATATCCAAGATTATGTTGATATTAATTTCGAAGCGTTCACGTCACTTCTATTTTTTCTACTTCGAAGCTCGTCGTTCATACGACGAAAAACAAAAATTTAGTGTTCGTATACGTATAAATATTAACTATAATAATTAATCTAGGTCAGGCCCAGGTAATTAATTACCCACCTACTCAGACTGCAACATATCCAACATATCCAACATATCCAACATATCCAACATATCCAACATATCCAACATATCCAACATATCCAGTATACCCAGCAGCCAGTACTACGACTTATCCATATCAAGTAAATCTGAGGCTAATAAAACCATTGGAATCGAT
The DNA here is from genome assembly GCA_900490015.1 of Megastigmus stigmatizans. Lineage (NCBI taxonomy): Eukaryota > Metazoa > Arthropoda > Insecta > Hymenoptera > Megastigmidae > Megastigmus > Megastigmus stigmatizans. The sequence continues at coordinate 29,476 of UELV01164520.1, forward strand.
CGAGGAAAACTGCAGTGGTGCCATCATTCACAAACGTTGGATTCTCACAGCCGCACGATGTCTTACGGGAATGGCTAATCCGAATTATCTAATAATAACCGTTGGATCGCATTTATATTCAGGAACTGGTGGTACAACTTTGAAAGCAGAATCATATATTGTCTATCAAGGATATGTACCGGTATGCATCAAATACTTTGTTACTTTTTTATGTTAGTTTCATAAATAATAATTTGATTTTTATTATTGCTACAAACATAACAAATCATCGTTTTTAAATTTGAAATTCACGGAATATATTGTACGCATTCACAAATGCCCTGTTCTTTATAATAAGTCAAAGAATTTTTCATGCCCAAGTCAAATGAATACCAATGAATTGGTAGCGGTCTTATATTAATAAAATTTTCAATATTTAAAATAATTTTTATAAAAA
>UELV01164521.1:0-11561 GCA_900490015.1 Megastigmus stigmatizans
CCATAAAGTTAGCATATTTTAATTTAAATCTTGGGAATATTTATGAATAATAGGGGTACTTTTTATGAAAATTTAGTGTGTCCCAGTGCTACTATAAAAAAAAGTAAATTTTCTTTAAAAAATCGTAAATTTTACTACTAAACTTTTCTCCGTGTACAGAGACATCATAAATGCCGTTTGCTTCTAGGCGCAAAGATGCGCGCACGGAAAGATCTTAAAAATTCATTAGAATGATTCGCAAGACTTTATCCGCGAAATATACATTAATTTCTATTTAATACACATTGCAGCTTTTGCTCGTTGAAATACTTGCTTTCATAAATAAAGAGACTAAACATCGACAAATTTCAATGGTACATAATTGAGCGACATCGAAATAAAATGGCGCTTTATAACATTCGTTGTCGCGAGCTTTAATTAGCAACGTTTACAGATGCAATAAAAACCTATATACATATCGTTTTACAAACAAGTTGTTTTGCAAGTTGTAAGACGAGAGAGCGCCTAATTGGATGCAACCACTCGGGGCATATGGATATGACAAAAAGCATCGCGTGCACATGGTTTAGTTTTGTGCGCGTTGCAAGAAACAGCGGTGGCAGCTTCGGCAAGTTGGTATATACGCTAACATCATTATGAGGCGCTTTATCTCCCCGCCCACTGCTTGTTTCCGTTGATAATTTAACAATCTCGCCCGGGCGCAGCTTTGCTTTTACAACACACACACACACACACAGAGTTGGAGTACAGTACACGCAAAGAAGTTGTCTAGTAGAGTTTCAAATAAATCTTTTCAAGAAAAAGTATTGTAACTTTATCACAGACTCTGAATCTTCAGGATGTTACGAGAAAGTATAAATAGTAAAATCATTTTAAAATTTTGAAAATGCATAATAATTTATTTTTTATCTCAGAAACATTGCACACAGACACATGCATCGAAAAAACATTAGCTGATAATTAAATAACGAAACGACAAGAAAATTTTCTTGTCGAATACCTGAACGGAAAAATAAAATTAAATGATTGTAAACCCCTAAATAATTCACCGCATCTAATATGGTACGCGACAAAGCGAATGTAAGGCCCTAAAGAGATTAGTCTGATATTCGGACAATCGTAGCTGTACCTTACTCGAGCTTTTCAAGAAATTAGATATTTTTAATTCGGGTACTTGCATGGTTCTGAATTGGTTAGCCGTTTAATTGACTTAGTAAAAGTCACAAGAAAAATACGAGGTCATAATTTTTCAGCTTTGTTTTCCTTGCTTTAATTGATAATAATATACCTAAATAGTTGTGTAATTTTCTTTCTTATCAAAGAATGAGTAAGTTTTAATTTAAACAGCGTGATTTTAGTGCTGAAAATGAATATGGAAAATAGAAAAAAGAAACATTAATGTGTTCTAGGTGAAACATATAGAGTAAATGTCCCGATTAATGTGCCTAAAAGTGGATAAAAAAAAAAGATGATTTTTAATTTTCGACTCTTTCTTAAACGTGCTAAATTTAAAGTACTCAGATTTAAAGTGAGTTTTCAATAATTTTGTGTAAATGTACCCTTTTGTTTTCCCATAAGAACCTTACTGTATACTAGTCTGATAATATTAAGCAAGTATCGTAAGTAAATTTGCTGCATATTTAGGTTAACTTATTTGGGTATTGGCACTCTGTGATCAAATTATAACAATTTCTTGCAAAGTATCATATAGACGTATCGGAATCATTGCGTAGCCACTTTTCTCCGTGTAGCTTGTCTGTTTGTTTTTGTCATAATGAGAGTTGAAGAAACTTTCGTATCGTAGGAGATAATGGCGGTGATGCTATCAACCTTTACGCTCTATTATCATTAGCTTTTATTATTATTGATGAAAATTGTCTATAGTATGTCGCGCGCTGGGTAATTAAGGGCTTTTCTTGTTCCAACTCGTCACAAAGTTTTCTAATAACTCAAGCCGAGATATATCCTAAATAGCACTTTATCATAATTTCTTGCTCGATATCTTAATTAATAAGCGCATCAATGCATCGAGCAATAAATGCACTTTCTCAAACTTCATACGGATCTTTCAATTTAAAAACAAATCTAAAGACGAAAATTCCTGTTTATAGAAACCCAAAACTATCTTCTTACTCGACTTAACAATTAACACTTGATTAAGTGAACGAGCCTCTATATAAGGTATTTATTTATACAAGACAGAGCCCGGCTGTTTATGTAGAACGATTTTCCTTTCGATGCATTCATACGCCGATAATCGCGTTAAATCCTCGAGGTGCAGACTGTATCGTCGTGTGGCTCAAGTATGCGAACACGTATATCGAATTATCGCGCATTACATCTCACGCGCGGCTTTGCACAGAAACGAGAGCGAAAAAATTGTCAAAGTGTGTATACAGCGAGCGAACGCGAGAGAAGGTGGAAAAAGAAGCAGAGGGAAGTAAATAAATCGAGAGCAGCGCTCGCTCGCATCATTACGAATTCAATAGACCCGCATATCGTGTGCTTTAATTGCAATAAATGCATCCTCGATTCGTACGTAGCAAACGAATGGGAGCGCGATCTGCTCTGCACGAACGAGACGGAGCGAGACAGCTGCACACCGTACGCGCACTTTGCGCAAGTCCACACACACACACACACACACAGCGCCGCTATTTTCTTCCGAGCCCTCTGGGCTTCCCTCTCCCTCTTTGGCTCTTATGAGCATAATAATATCTCAGCCTCTCTCTCTCTCTCTCTCTCTCTCTCTCTCTCTCTCTCTCTCTCTCTCTCTCTCTCTCTCGCTCTCGCTCTGTGCAGACTTATACATATGCGCAGGAAATGCGCGCGAGCAGGTGGCTCTTTATGCGCGCTCGAGGCGCTCCTTCGTTTAAATCATCGAGAGCGCAGCAGCAGTTCGCCCGTATGTAGATATGCTCGCGCGCGCAAACAATGAGCCGCACCGACGCCGCCGCTGCGCGGCTTTCCTATGGCCTTATTGATCATTATGTAGCGGCACAGCGGGTGTATGTTATATGGGTGCGATATACGTGCGACAGTGGACTGATCCGCCTTCTCGCCTCGAACGAACAACGAATCGTGTGGGATTTATTGGTGCGGTGGGGTATAAGTGTTAGGACGAATTGCGCGCTCGTTTCTTCTTTTTCGGCTTTCTTTCGCTCGCGAGAGATTGGTAGGATTGGAGGCCTTGGATGCGATGGGATGGGCTCGCTTAGTCGTATTTTTATTGCAAAAGTTCGGTCAGCTGCTTTAGTGACGTACAAGGACAGTGACGTTTTTTATTTAAGTGTTCTTATAGTTGGGAGAAGGTCCTATTTTTAAACAAATTATTTTCTACATATCACTCGGAAACTGTGTAGATTGCAGTTGTACAATTTGAATTCGATTGAAATGAACGGTGTGAATTTTTTAGTGAGGATGTAAAATAATTTATAGAAAACTTCTTATCTTCATTGGAAGTGCGGGTCAGTTTTTGTTCATCAATCTTTCATTACGAAAATAATTTACACATTAATAAATTAAAAAACGTGTGTAAACATAATTTTAATGTAGGTGGAATATAATTGTTGATATAATTGTAAATTTTAGTTTATAGCATAATTATATTCACGAAAATCCGCTTATCTATATCGCATTAACTTGTTACACTTGCATGTGTTTTGAGCGAGCATTAACAATAACCTTATTAAAATGCTGCGACAATAAACAAACAAAAGAGGCAGTATAATGTAACGAGAGTATCATACTTGACTGTATAGTACCGTGTCTCTTTTCTAGATTCAATATATAATTATTTCCCTCCAGCTCTTGACATTTTTCCCCCGCTTTTCGTGCAACGAGAGACAGTGAGAACGCGCGCATTTAATTCGTCTTTTTTTCTCTCTCCCTCCCCCGTCAGCCCTCTACAGTTTCATTTTTTCCCCGCCTACCCTCGATGTCATTATTGTAAGTGATAAAAAGTGCCGGGTGGATTTAACGTGAAGCACTCGCGCTTTGCTCATTTTCAGTCGTTTCAAGCGAATGGGGATTATACGGGTCGGGAAATTTTGTAGAATATAAAATCGATAAAACAAAAGCCTGCCTCATAAAAAATTTAGTATTAGCTTCGTGCCTGTATCTTTTTTTTTTAAATTTCATTTTATAAATGGTCTCTTTCGAGGCGTCACAATATTATTTAAACAGATGTAATGGATTTGTGTATAAAGTTAATTATAATCATTAAACATATACAAACGATGTATGCGCGCGTAAAATGTTTTATACGATAACCTCGAGCCGCCCGTGGTGAAACTTCATTAATGCGCAGCTTTAAAATTATTCTCATTCATTCGATGCGCACTGCCACACCACAAATTCTTTTTGCTGATTTAATAATTAATTAGTATTTCTTTCATGGATTGCTCGTTGTCTGCACTGAGAAAACACAATAAAAACGCGCTTCGCGGTAGTTTAACGAGTTCAGAAAAAAGCAGCCCGCTGCAGCTTCGATAATCAGCTCTGGTTCTTCTTCATTTCCCTCGTGGTATACCCAGCAAGCCATTGTTTTGCCATTTTTTTTCTTCTTCTTTTTCGTGTCCTTCGCGTTATGCACAATTGTATTGGCCTCGTTGCGCTGGCAAGTCACGCTTCATACGCACGCATCATTTGAAATGCAAAATGCGAAATAATCAAATAATGCCCCTCTGCGCGCTTATTTACTCTTCGCCTCGGCGTCTCTGCAGCTACAGCGATTTATAGCCGTTGCGTCGCGCTCTCCGTTTTTCCGCGTTCATGCAAATAAATAGCGCGAGTAAAAGGAATATACATATTGTAAATCGATTTTTCCTTTTATTTTTTCAACAAATCTTTAGCTATTCGCGCTCGTTTGTTTGTTCGGTTGGGATTTAATATTTTTTTTTTTTTTCGAAAAATAGCGTTGTTTGTCAATGTGTTTTTGTGCCACCAAGTTTTAACTAGCTCCCGCGAAACCTAAAATAGTCTCTGTATTATTGGGTAAAGAAGCAGTAAAGTTTGCGAACTTTGGACTGGGATGCGGTAGCCTTGTTGTGTACACACGCTTGCCAACTTTAAACCGAAAACCATCTCCGCTCTTGTATAATAGATCTGTAAAACTGCTAAAAAAATGTTTACAAGAAAACAATTACCCTTTTCAGACCTTTCAACTTATGCTAAAGAGATAATAAGTGAATGGTAATTGTTAATAAACAATACCGGATTAAAAACACCTCCGATTGGAAAATAGCATTTGGAAAATGGAGATCGATCACAAATTACATGCGCGCAATTTCATTGAGAAGTGAACATGAAAAGGGAATCGGCATAAAAGGTTTATTGTAAAGTGTACTGTTAGCAAAGAAAGGAGATGAGACATAACAAAGACATAATGCTGAATAAGAAAATGAATATATTGGAGCAATAAAGCAAGAAAGGTCTATAATACATATAAGAGTTACAAGAATATAACCCGACTCTTTCGTATAACAGCCCCAGGTTCAAGTGTGAAAAACTCTACCATTCCAAGCTCTTGCAAGCTACTGATTCTTCTTAAGCTACCTATATTACGTAAATCTTTATTTAACTGGGTTATTGGGGAGCACGCTTTAGAAATGCTATCTTTTCTTTGTTATTCAAGTCTATCAGAAATGATTTTTTTTTCATTTATGGGCGCTTTATTAAAATATATATCTAGCATGATAAATATATATATTTATAATGTCACTCAATAAACGAAGAAGAATTAAAAAAGAATAGATTTTCTACACTTAAATTTAATAATTTACAAGATATACATTATTGCACGATGGAATCTCTGTAAAATTTATTGTTTGATAAAATGAAAATTATAAAGCATGATACAATTATTTTTATAAGTTCATAAATCTTTAACAAAAATCTAAGTGTAGATCTATATAATTATATATTTTATTATTTTTATTGTTTTTTAAAATTATTTCAGACAATTATTTAGTTTATTTAATTAATTCATTCATTTGAAAACGTACATTTATTTATCATAACTGAGTTATTTTGGCAAGTATCATATATACTAAAATCAATTAATAATCGCGATTCAGTTTGTTTAATTAAAATGTATCGGTATATATTCGAACATACTTACCTCAGAGTTTCAAATCTTTTTTAACATCATTAGATCCAATATTGACTATTATTGAGAAAATTGAGAAAGACTATATAGTTCTATACTATATTATAATTAATTAGAAATTTTTAATTCTTTGACTTTTCAACAGGAAATGTGACAAAAAGTATATTGAAAAAATGGAGACTGTCTGACTCAACGAAATTTTTTATTTCAAACATATTTTTTTCGAGTCCTTTTAATACTCGTATAAAGCCAATATATATGTATATAATAAATATTAGAACTTAATAATTGACTTTCATTTTAATTTTGTGCTGTTACTGAAAAACATTAGTCGTGTTCTTTTTTCTCATATAGCACACGTCTCTCTTTCTTTCACATGCATAGGAAACATTTAATGAATAATAAATTCTATGTTACCAACTGAAACGGGATAAAAATAATTTAGATGCTGCTGAATATCAATTTAATATATTATTATCGTTTTCATGTTTATTTTTATCATCATATTTTAAATATAACGTAGCAATACTTAATGTGCGATTCGAAAACCAAAAAAGCATGTTTTATTTGTAAAAAAGAAATTATCAAGAAGTGGATTGCGATAAAAAAAACTGGGTCAACGACAGTACACCAACGTGTTTTATTACCGCAAATCCATTCTAAAAATTTAGCTCAAAAGCTTTAAGATTAAAACAAATTGTAAAATATATACCTATATTGTCCGTGACTAATCCTAAACGAACGCACCAGGATTGTAAACTAAAAAATGAAAAAAAAAACTTTATTAGTTAAATAAATATATTTATTGTCGAAATAAAAATACAGAAAAAAAACTGAAACCCATATACGTAATCCCAGAAAAAATGCCCGTGCACAACGAGGGATAAAAGTTTATGTTACAGGTAATACGAGACTCTAGGATTTTAGCGACCCCTAAAAAGGGTAAAGTAATATTTGTGGTGACTAAAACCACAAATCATTTTTTAGGCACAGATTCATTAACGTTATTATCCGCCAATTCTCAACGTTCGAATTGGCAATATTCTTAGAAATTCAAAGCAGCACTTTACTCGAGCAATTCGAGAATCCAGAACGTATTACCCGAGAGAGCAAATAAGCAAGCTCATCGCCTGCACGCCCCAGTCTCTCCGCACAAAAGTTTGCGCAAACGCTAACCTCTGTATAAAGCGTGTTTCTCTCCTCCCATGTCTCCTCACATACTCGTTGCTCAATAGAAGCTCAGCAAGAGATCCTTAAAAAAAGCGAGGGAGAGAGAGAGAGAGAGAGAGAGAGAGAGAGAGAGAGAGAGACCGAAGTAAGTACATCGAACACAACGACAAAGAATAGCTTGGTGGAAAAGCTCCGCGAGCAAAAGTAATCGACTCGCGCTCCTCTTTTCGGAGGCAGTCAAGTTCAAGTGTGGAAACTCGGTACTTCGAATTGCTATGTCCTCTGTACCCACCTTCCTCTCTCTTTCTCTCTCTCTCTCTCTCTCTCTTTCATCCAGCATCTCATCCCCGCCCCCCCGTAACTTCTGCTCCAGTAGTGCCGGTAAATATGTTTTCCCGAATTTCCCCCGGCGCGAAGTTTTCCCTCACCTCCGTCGTCGCGCACACATCCCCTCGAATATAATGGATAGTGCAACAACACGGCTAGGCTGCTGCTACTGCTTCGAAAGAGAGAGAGGAGCGCTTTTGTGTTGAATTCCGTTCTCATAGCCTCTGGGCTCTCTGCTTTCATGCGGGCGCCTCCTCCTCCATCGTCGTCGTCGTCGTCGTCGTCGTCGTCGTCGTCGCCGCCGCCGCCGAGAGCACATTGGAAAGGTGAAACTCTCGGCGACGTTTCTATACCCCCACTCGTGCCACAACTCGCTTCTGCCACTCTTTCGCGTATATATACATGTATATAACGCACCGCGCATGCCTGTATGATATATATATATATAAAACGAGTTGAGTCGGTGGCTCGTTGTGCGCTCCTGTCGCTTCGCGCTCGAATGCTTTATGTCGCGCCTCCACCTGTGACGAAACTCTTCTTGCACCTATATACATATGACAGGAGCGCACAGCGAGCCACCGACTCAACTATATATATATATATATATATATAGGTGCAAGAAGAGTTTCGTCACAGGTGTATATATATGCCGTGACTCTTTGCATACGGAGTGTATACGAGAAATTTTTCACTGCGTTTCCTACAATCCTTTTTTACACCTTTTTATTTGGTTGCTCGCGCAAGGCTCATGAAATATACATTAGTTATCCGATTTGTCCCTCTTTACTTGGGAAGTACGGAGAGTCTAAAGCTGCGCGGAATGATTTTGGCTTCGTGCGCGAATTTTGAATGACAAGCTCTTAGAGTAATTTAAAGATTTGCAGTCGAACAGATGGTTAGCTTCGAGTTTTGTTTATTAAAATGGAGTTATAATTGAACGGATGATATGACGTACATGCAGTAGTAAAAGCATGTGGTCTGATAAAGTTTTCTGTTACTACTAACTTTACTGCAGAGAACATGTACACTAAGCTTTTATTTAACATACATATTGTACATGCTGTACATTCTGTTAATGTTACACAAGAATATTCTCATTACATTTTAGGATCTTGATAAACTTCTTCATCTTAGTTTAAGATTCTGCTAGACTATATACATTCATTCAAATAAATATCAAATGCAGTTTTACGAGTCAATGTTTCTTTTATTGATGTTCGGCGACGATATTTTAGCTATTGTTTTATCGCCCTTTTATAGTCTTATTGTCATAATTGATCATTATTCGTCATTACATTACTACTAATATGACAATAAGACTAGAAAAAGGCAATAAAATGTCGAAACGTCGTCGCTGAACATCAATAAAAGAAACATTGATTCGTACGACAACCGCATTTGATATTTATTTGAATATACAAATTAACGAGTGGTTTAAAGTATGTATCTACATACATTCATGTTTATACGGGGAAAAATGTTATGCCAAGAATATCTTTGCATTTCACTATTGAATAGGCGAACTTGCTAAATGACACAAAACCTAAATCTATTTTAATATTGACATTCATTTACGATACATTATCTTATAAGCCTATTTTATATTTTATGTTAAAATGTAGATTACATTTTTGTATATCTTCTCCTTCGTATAGGCTAAATATATGGTACTTTTTAGCATAATATTTCTTTCCATGAGTCTTATATAATAATTCTTTTTAAAAAATAAAAAAAAAATTTTATTTTGACTACTTTTAACAACAAATTGAAGCAGTCAAAAAGATATTTCCCTTCTACTCTTATTTAACAAGATTTTACTTGAACTGTCACATATTTTGTCACAAACAAAGAAAAACTCGTTCAGAGGAAAAATAAAAAAGTGTGTCACCGCATAAGAGAAGTTCACGTATATACTGAGAAAAGAAGTGTCTCTTATCCGCTATCTTTCCATACCATACATATACATACACCAAATCCTAATGAACCTATTACAACGAAATTCACATTTCTTTATAACGCTAATAGCCACTTTTATTATCTCGTTACTCGAACCGAACGATTCACACCTCATATTGCACAATCCGCATGAAATCTCAACGCCTGGCTGACAAGGTAAAGTTTAACAAAACCAATTTCCTCCTCGCTAAAGTTAATATCTCATCGCGGCCTTGTAACAAAGAATTTTTTTTTGGTCGCCCGCTGTATATAAGCCTCCCGCCCCAGTTCCGGTGTACAATGTTAGCGTCGATAAAATAGAATTTTAAATGTTGAGCGTGTAAAAGCTTACCCGCTCCCTACCCCCGTCGTACACCTGAGAGCGGCGTTTCCCGCTTGGCTACTGCGATATCCAGCCTTGGACGCGAGCCAGCTGAGTTTTCTCTCTCTCTCTCTCTCTCTCTCTCTCTCTCTCTCTCTCTCACTCGTGCGCTCACGTTCGGATTCGCCGTTTGTAATTAAGCGTGATTTGTTACGTTTGCATTACATGCCGAGAGCGACTGAATCTGCGGGCGTGAGAGAGAGGGAGAGTGAGAGAATATAACGCGGGAGAGAGAGAGAGAGAGAGAGAAAGAGAGGGAGAGATCGCTACATAGGCTTGGAGAAATTTCCTTGGCGCAGCTCGATACCGCTGCCGTAATTGCGATAAAAATATTGTGTACGTACGCGAAATAAATTGACTGCGGGGTCTCGTGAGCTCGCGCGAACACTCGCTCTAATGGGGATTTAATATTTCGAATGGGAAATGTAATTACGCGAGTTGATGGAACGGGGGATATATTAAGTATATACGCAGAGCGCGTTGCTGAACTAATGTCGTCCTGATTAAATGAAGACATTCGTTGGCTCTTCGCGTACTTTATTGATGATAGAAATTGTTTGTGGCGAATGGTGAAGTGTATGCTCGTGGCTTGTATCTTGATGTCTTACTGTGTTCTCGGTTATATTATCTACTTGCACGGTCTCGAAGTTTGCATATACATTCCGTTACAGCGAATGATTGATCGCGATGATTTTAAAAGCGTTGGGTGAAAGTTCTTGGTATAAAACTAATTGTTTTGCAACCAGTGACATTGTAATGGGACTCGTAACATTTATCAATTTTAACACTTCGTGCATACTCTACATTGATCGTTATTTATGCACGAGTAAAATACCGCGGCAACTAAAAATGGTTAAAAATCTTCACTTTCTTTTTATCCGAACCTACTCTCTAAATTTAAAGTAGTGAAAATTTCGCTGATTTCGTCAGTAAAAATTAATTTACTGATAAACTAGTTATTTTGACTGAAAAATCAGTTAAATATTCACTGCATTTTCAGTGGATATTCATCTACTCAAAAATCAGTCAATAATTCACTGATTTTCCAGCGAAATCTTATCCTGCACTGACAATTCAGTGCATTTGTAACTGATTTATCAGTCAAAATTAAATATGACGAATGTAGAATTAATAAAAGTAGTTGTTCATGGAGATAATTCATCATGGAAAAGAATCAACAAAATAATTTTCTTAAGGGGCTAGTCTAGTTTCTCGGGCGGAAAATAGAGGTGATTTTCCGGGACTCATACAAAAGAAATCATGCGGTCAAATATTTTAAAATTTTAAGGATATATTTAGATACTATTGACAAGTTAATTCACAAAATTTCATGAAAAAATATCGACTGTAAGCCGAGTTATACGCTCCGACGTCGAGTCATCCAAAAATGAAGTAGTAAATCGGCTGCAGTTGTAGAGGTCCTCAGAATGCCAGTATCTGAAAAATTTTTGTTTCACTTTAAACTAGATGACTTTCCCCGTACCATGAACTAGGATCTTTTTGATATTTCAAAAAATACAAATTTGCCGAGCAAAAACGAGCGTTTTTTTGTGAAAAATTGAATTTTTTTTTCAAAACGCTGCCATTTTTATAATTTTCAATATTTTCAAAGGATCCTAGTTCATGGTACGGGGAAAG
>UELV01164523.1:0-18250 GCA_900490015.1 Megastigmus stigmatizans
TATATATATATATATATGTGTGTGTGTGTGTGTGGTATAGTTGGAAGTAGTAGGAGTCGCGCGCTTGCCTCGGTGCTGGTGGTGGTAGTGGTGGTGCTGTAGCTGCTGCTGCAAGGCCGGATGATGCTCTCGACTCGGCGAGCGAGCCACCCCCGGACAAGCCAGAGAGCCAGGAGAGCCAAGCTACCAGCTCGAGCCCGCCAGCAGCTCTAACAAAAGCTTTCTCTCTCTCTCTCTCTCTCTCCCGTGCTCTCAAGGCTGATTAAGCTAATTGTTAACAATTATCCTGATTTCCTCCGAACACCCCATCCTTTTCTCTGCGCGCGCTCCCCAGACAGAGACGGCGATATATCGCCTCTCTCTCTCTTTCACTCGCTCGCTCGCTCGCTTCCTCCCTCACTTACACTCGTACAGCGTTTAACGTGTAAACGCGCTTTCGATTTCCAGCCGAGTTACCTTCGAGTTCTCTCTCTCTCTCTCTCTCTCTCTCACTCGCTCGCTCGTTTTGCTTGTGTGCCGTATCTCTCTCCCTCTCTCTCTTTCTCTCTATACTCGACGTGCCGGACCCGACGTGCGCAATCCCATTGTCCGCGAGAAATCTCCGTTAGTACCTTTCATGACTCCTGCCAAAGCCCTTCTGTACCGACTCTCCCTTATGTCCCCGCCAGACCCGATGAGCATAGGCTTTCTCTCTCTCTCGCGCTTGTACATTTGTTATGCGTTCATTCATCGAGAGAGAGAGAGAGAGAGAGAGAGAGAGAGGTACGCGTGGCCCGACGAATTTTCTCCACTTCTGTTGGCGAAAACAGCGAATCGCATCTTTGTTTCGTGCGTAATCCGGAAGGTCAATAGTTCAGCCAGTATAATATACATTGAGTAATCTTTTCTTGGTGTACGTGCAGAGATTCTATATATACATGTACGAGAGAGCGAATAATGAGATACTTGGGAAGAATAGGGCGCGGTGTTGGGCGGATCGCGATCGCAATTGACTCTTCTCTTTGGAAAAACACAAACAATCGAGACGCCTGAGCTATATATCTTTAGAATTATCGTCGAGAGATTTTCTACAAAACGAGATTTGCACGCGTGGAGCTTCGCGAATTTACTAGGTAATTGATAATTTTGCGCAGGCTTACAAGCTCAAGCGAATAATTGCAGAGTACATAAGTTTTCTGAGAAAAGAGAAAATCGAAATTCGTATAACTTTATATTTGCGTATACGTTCTGTCCTAATGAAATCTTATATCTTTATCAGAACTCACCGCTACTTTCAACCTCGTTCGCGCTCACACCGTTAGCAAAAAGTATTAAACTCGCGTATCGTTGCTGTTTACTTATAATAATCGAAAGATCGAACTACGGCGGCAACAATAAAACGTCATGGTTCAAAGCCCCTGATCTCCCTCCCTATCTCCGCTCTATATACCTTTATCTCCCTATAACGTATAAGTCTCTCCTCCTCGATGTCAGAGAGAGAGAGAGAGAGAGAGAGAGAGAAAGAGAGCCAGTGTCGATCGATTTAACGCCCGATTAATTGAGCCACTCGATCCCACTCTCGCCGTCCCTCTCTGCTTCAATAGCCTTATATATATGTGCGTGCGCAGCAGCGCGCAGCAGCTATTAGACGAAAAACGAAGACCGGTACGAGGGAGAGAGGAGCTCTGTATGCTAAGTCCTTTTTTTTTTGTTGCCCATTGACCGAGGCCCCATTGGGGTGCCCCGCCGGTGAGGTTTTGCTCTCGGCAACTCCTGCAGTGTAACTGTGTGCAGTGTGTGTGTGTATGTGTGTATGTGTGTGTGTGTGTTGCGCATGTAAGTCGATTGCTTTTGTGCTCTTTGAAGTACGACGGCTACTATACGTACGACTCAGTCCCTGGAATGATTATTAAATTGCGAAAGTTTCTCTTCGGGTGTAATGTGGTCCCGTGTGGGAGGAGAGGAGATAATTGTTGGACATCAATTTGTCAGATTGGATTTTTTTTCTTTTTTTTTAAGCCGTTCTTTAATTTACCTCATCTTTGTTGTTAAGTTGTATATCTGCGTCCTATCTAGAGTCATAATCAGAATATTCGACGCGATTTTTTTCTCATTGTATCATGTTATAAAACACCGATTAAACCATACCGATACGGTCTGAAAACTAATTGACCGATCAAAGCTATAGACACTCGCTTTCACGAGCATAAACCATAATAATGAAATTATTTAAGATAGACAAAGCGAATGTAAACGCATATTGTGGCAAACAGCAGAGATTACAATCATTGTGTCTTTATGTAACACTAAATCCATATAGGCGCGCTCAAATTAACTCGAGTTACACGAGTTTCTGGGATCGAGGTATCCGCAACGCCCCCAAAAATCACGTCGAATTATCAAAGCTAATCCTTTGGCCCGACACAGAGGGATACACGTATACATAGACGAGGCGCGAAAACGAATGCTCGATAGTCGCATCCATCGCTTGCACAGAGCGGCGAGGCGTCCCCCGATAATTTGTCGCTTCCCCTTCGCTTTAGCCATTCAAAATTCTGCGGCCCACAGATATAAAGATATATGCGCGCGCTCGCGTATACATGTACAGCGAGCCGAGGCATAAAATAGCTGCATCAGACAGAGATAGAGAGAGAGAGAGAGAGAGAGAGAGAGAGAGAACGTTAACCGGAAAGCCGTCCATTTGTGCCGCTCGCTCGCGCCTACCGATCGATCGTCCCGCGAGCCGTTAATGTCGAAAAATGGGGTAATTTCGCATCTGAAATTGGTAGGCAGGATTTCCTAGATTGAAATAAAGTGGCCGTGGCACCCGCCGCTCCAGCACATCGCCCAGCTCAGCTGCTGCAGAGCCTGACGGTGGGGCGGCGGCGGCGGCGGCGGCAACGGCCGACGGATCATTTAGCGGTTTTGTCGAGCGACGGCCAATTGCCGGCATTGTCGCTTCGACGTACCACAATGGCCCCAATCGGAATGCTCTCCATCTCTTTCTCCTTACGCCCACCTCTCCTACTCTCTCTCTCTCTCTCTCTCTCTCTCTCCCTCTCGCACGTATAGACGTATGCCACCCACGCGTATACCCGTCCTCTATTTCGCTCTCTTTATCCGCACGGATTCGACTTTTTTCTTATAGCCTAATTCTTTATTTGTTGCACTATCGCTAGCTTTTTCTTTATTTATATAATAGTTATTTGCGTTTTCAAAGGGACAGAGCAGGTAAAAGAGAGAGAGAGAGAGAGAGAGATGTGAGGCTGTGAGCGTGTGCGTTGGCCATTTGACGAGTCCAACCCCACTGGTCGACCGCGCGCACACTCCCACACACTCGCTGGTCTTTCTCTTTCCGCAGCGAGGCACGAGGCGAAAAAGGGTGTCGGTACAGTCAGGGCTAATCGAGTAACCAATTTTCCAGCGATATAGAAAAGTATAGAAAAGGCTATTTGGCCATTGTCATAGGTCCATTTACCGCTCTAAAGTGGCCTCTCTATTATGCGCATGTGAAAATCCCGGTTCTCCTCCTCTCCCTCTATAGATACGCTGCTGCAGTCCAGATACACAACCAGCTTCTATCGCCCTACGACATTTTTTATTTATATATATATATATATATATATTTGCTATTTTGCACTATATATATAGGGGTGAGCACGCCGCGCAGGCTTTTTCTTTTATTTTCATTTATGTGCCGCGGAGCGCTTTATTTTCGTCGCTCGAGATACGAGCGCTAGGAGTGCACGCCGAGCGGGGGCAATTTTTTCACCGACGCCTGCTGCACCTCCGCTCTATAACGCGACGCGGTATATTCGATTGAATATATATTGCGAGGGGTATACACACGAGGACTGTTGATTAAAAAAAGAGGATATTTTATTTCATTTTTTTTTAGCCTCTATCCCCTCCGGCCTGTACCAAGTGTCTGTGTGTATGCGTGCGAGAGAAAAAAAAAAGAACGTTTCGTTGAAATTTTTATGTATGCTCGGGTCATATAACGATGCGAGTGAAAGGATTAAATTGCAAACAACATCGGCGGGTGAAAGCCTCGCCGTGTATGCGCGAGCGCGAGACTTTTACAAAATGTTATAAATCACGAATGAAATGCGAGCGAATTTTATTTTTCCCCGCGTAAGCGGCGACGGTGGCTCTTTTTTTTTCATGCCGCCGCTGCCGCTGCTGCTGCTGCAGCTTGTCCCCTCCTCCCCACCGATCCGTTTTATTTTTTAACGTTAACACTGCGTAGCTTAGCGCTTTTTATGCATAACGGTAAAGGGGAGGAGGCCGGTCGGATCGCGAAACGAAATTATCTTTAATTGCAGAATCGCGGAAAATTAAGATAAAACATTTTAATTGCGCACGCGCGCGAGCTGCAGACCCGGCCGGCCATGCAGTATATTGGACTCTGCGAGTGCGAGAGCAAAAAAAAAATTATGCGAACGTCGAAAAATATTATCAATTTTAAAATTGCACGCTAATTATCGGGACTCGGAACCGTAATGAATCGTATTCGGACAAAAGCTGTATTTATTATTGCGCATGAATACATGTATATTAATTTGAAAAAAGTTTAATAGCTATATGAGCGACGATGTATGTGCGTGTGTGTGCCTACATGTTGAAGTGTGTAATCAAAGGTATTGAAACTCGCGAAACGTAATGAAAAA
This sequence comes from Megastigmus stigmatizans, assembly GCA_900490015.1. NCBI lineage: Eukaryota > Metazoa > Arthropoda > Insecta > Hymenoptera > Megastigmidae > Megastigmus > Megastigmus stigmatizans. The sequence continues at coordinate 4,650 of UELV01164523.1, forward strand.
AAAAAATACATTAATTCAGACACAATTAAGAGTGCCCGAAAATAATAAAAATCATTTAAACACGCGAAGCGTTTGCAGGTTACGGTCATGAACAATAGTTTGAAAGTATATAAATGTTGAGCCGGTAACATAAACAAATTGAAAACTTATTTTATCAAAAATTCATTAATAACAATGTATACGCACATCTATTCATCAAAGCTTCTAAAAAGTGACGATCCACTAAAAAAAGTATAAAAAAATATTTTTTTTCAATTACGCTCTAATCGAAATATCGATACGTGCGCATTTCATGACAAACTCTTTGAACGGTAACCGAGAAGGATCGCATTAAAAGAAAAAAATCCTCGACCGCGAACAAAAGAAGGAAAACAATTTCCCTGATTAAGCGGGGCGGCACTTGTTTGCAAACTCAATTTCTGCGCCATGCGTTCGTAATTGAAACTCCTTGACGTACATATATAACATAGAGCTGAAAGAGCCGCGCGCCTCTCGCACTGTGCACGTATATACAGCCGGTCTCGACAATTTTCAGCGTCGACAAAAAGAATTAAGTGGGAGCAGAGAAAAGAAACGGGCGGTAGACGTCGACTCTGAAAACCGCGCGCTACACGAGTCCCTGTGCCAATGCAGCGCCGTGCCTTTTTTCCGCGTTTTTCCGCGATAATAACAAAGTGTTTGACGGAGGAGGCTCGCAATGATTAATCCGCTCAGGCGCGCGGTCGCCTTTTGCGAAATTACGGAACAGCGACGAGAGCAGCGCCGACGGAGGGAAAAAACGACGGATTGCAGAACAATGGACTGTAATTAGTTGAGTGGCTGAGACCGAGAAGGAGAGGCTCGCGCCCGGACAAAAAAAAGTCTTCCTCCTCTGTATAGTCGTGCGGTGCGGACGGTTAACTCGTGCTGTATGTAGTACCGCGGGACCCTGAAAGATATTGCTGCCTCGACGTCTGGCAATTTCGGGACGGCTGCTCTTGAATTATCCTGCACTCCTCAACCTACCCCTACTTTTATTAAATTAAATACTTCTTATTTAACACCTGGTGCACGCATTCACGGCGCAAAACTTTTGCTTTACCGCTGCGGTACATAATTTACAACTGCAGTCTTTCTAAGAAATAGATAAGGTAGAAGTGAATAAATGCAACTAACCTGAACTCTAGCCTCGGAGAGATCGAGCCTCATGGCCAGCTCCTCCCTCGTAAAAACGTCCGGGTATTGGGTCTTGTCGAATGCTCGCTCGAGCTGGTGCAGCTGGTAGGTCGTGAAGGTCGTCCGCGATCTACGTACCTTCCTCGGTCTGTCGCTCTCCCCGAGTTCTAGGGAATCGGTGAGGCTGTCGCCGACCTGATGTTCGCTCAGGCCGATCTCCGTGTCGCCGGGCTCGCCAACTGTTTCTAAAGGGTGCATAGACATTATTACCTATTGTTCAATTTTTATATTCGGTCTCGAGTTTTACTTTGATAAACGATTCAATGGCTTGTATACGCGAACTCAAAAGTACTAGGTGAGAGCATTGGAATGTTAAAAGTAGAGAAAGATTTATTTGCCGCGAGGCAAAATCGAAATGTTGTTCGATAAACATAACAGACTGTACGCAGCGCATCGGACGCAAAGACAAAGTTGCTAGGGGTGCGCAAACAAGAGCGCACATCGTTAGCGTAACTATATATATATATAGATACACGTGGGCTGCACTATGCACCGGTTATATAAAAAGATAAAACATTGCTTTTTCAGCTATCGAATTTTGTATGTTTTAAGCCGGACACTCGCTACACACTGCCACGCGCCTTTCTCTCTCTCTCTCTCTCTCTCTCTCTCTCTCTCTCTGCACCCCTCGATATGCGAGAAGCAGATACTCTCTCTTTCGCTCTCTGTATGTGTGTCTCGATCCACATCGCTTCGTCGATGATGTCTGATCGACGGATTTACCAATTTTTAAGCCTCGCGAGCGTTATTTTTTGTTACCGATTCCTATCGAAAGCTCTCTCTCTCTCTCTCTCTATCCCTCTTTTCCTCTCGCTCTAAACTCTGTATATCACCGCGAATAGTATCAGTATGCGAGTGCACTCCATGTGGATACATTTGACGTCTCGTGGCGATTAACGAATAACTATGGACTATGTGCATATATATATATATATATATATATAGGTATTTGACTGCAACTCATCGCTTTTTATTTCTCCTCTATAGTGCGTATAGCTTCTTTTCATCGTTAATACATGTGTATACAACTTTTTGAAAATTTTCAATGCATTCCAAGACAAATAATTTAATCTACCGATTAAATAAAAATACGAAAGGTAATTATTTTAACAAAATTAAATTGGAAAAAGTTTTATTTTATAATAATCATGAATTAATTAAGAATCTTTTAATCTGTTGATCGGCGGAATCATTTCATAAGTGCACTAAAAAAATTAATAAGCACAGCTGTAAAAATTATGAATATCCTTTCAAAATTAAAATTCCCTATCAATTTCCAAGCGAATTGCTATACATTTTGACAAAGAACATTGATAAAAACAAACAAATCAATATATATACGCGACTAGTTGCCGCTGCTTCGTAGCTTCCATTGGACGCTTTTTTTCCACCCTCCCGGTATATTCACTTCAGATATTCTTTATCTACTTTATAATATGCGCGCCGGATACCGGTGAAAAAAATTTGTCGAACGGACGAGCGTTTGGCTGAAGTGCAGCGGGGGAAAAAAAGGAAGAAAGAACGGGGATAGAGGAGCTGGGGCGCGGGACAAAAAGATCGAAACAAAACTAACGTGCGCCAAGTATCGGCGAATGGCTCTAATACGAAGTGAACGGCTCGTCCGGCTGCTGCTGGACGGTACGGTAGCAGGTGAATTTTCCCTCGATGCACGTATACTCGCGACGGATAAAAAACGACTCCTATACAGTTTTATCGTATGGATATAGATCGTTCGGATGTGTCGGGCGAATCTTTTTCTTTAGGAGCGCCGCTGCAGCCAAGTCGAGAAAAATCCACTTCGACCAAGTGGAGCTCGGGGGCGACAAGTTTATCGAGCAAGAGCAACGAGTAAGAAGGTTTTAAGTTATCGAGGCGGCATTTAATACGTTTATACTTGTGGTTACTTGCTTACACGCGATAAAGATGCTTTTCTTTATCGCGAAAAATAAGATTAAATTGCAGAACAAAGACTTTCGTCGTTGTCCTTGCTCTGTGATCTATTATGATTCGTTTCACTGTTAATGTCTACAACAAAGGGAATACAATTTTTTTCTACAACTCTTCATTTATGTATATTTATACTGGAATTCTCTATGAATTCATTTATACCTATTGTAAAATGTATTTATTGTACGAAAACAGCGCAAATTTCAATTAAAACACTCAAAGTTAAACGGTAATGAAAATGAATAAAATCAGTGTCGGCACACTTTGACTGAAGGTCTTTCTAAAAAAACAAAAGAAACAAAAAAAATATCTGATATGTAGATTAATTTTTGTATTCGCCCCAGCATTGAACGATCTTCTTTCACTGCAGCTCCGCCGATGAATGCGTCATAAAAAAAAAAAGAAAACGTTAAATGTCGCCTAATAAGATACTTTCCTCCACGCTGTATAATCCCTGATTTTCTGGTATCGGAAAATGGAAAAATATTCTCTTTGCGCGCGAGACTGGAGCGGCTGAGCGATAAAGAGGAAAAAGGAAGGAGAGAGAAAGAGAGAGAGAGAGAAGCTGAAAACGCAGGCACAATAATTATGACGAAGGATTTGCTTCTTCGCGATGAGCTGTAATAACCGAGGACGCCTCCCTTTCAAAGAATCGCTCTTTCTCTCTCTCTTTCTCTCTCTCTCAACGCGAATCTCGATTTCTTTCACATTGATCGCTCGTCAATGGCTAATAAGCATTAAACGTTGTCGCGACATTCTTCCCTTTTTGTTCATAATTCTATTTACAATTTTACTTTTAATTTTTATACCTCGATCGTTACGATTCAAACATTGCAAATTATCAAATAAAATATTTTCTTTTTAACAATTTTCAAATTTTATAAAATCACGATGGCGGATTAAACGCAACGATATCGTTGAACAGTATAAATGAACAAAAAAGAAAACCGACGCGCAGACCGTAATAGTTTCTTTGTATTGAGCAAACAAAAGGGGCGAAGGAGGGAAAAGCTTAGTGCGACATTTCGCTAATTACGCTCTATACGATCAGTATGGTACATCTAACAAATCCGCTTAAAATTTACAAAGATACGCGAGCGCTCTCGTATATACGCGATACGTGAAAATAAGTTTCCTTCGGGCAATTTCATCACCATCAAAGGGGTATGCAGAGCGGTATTTAGGACCTCGGCATGTCATTTTCAAAAGATTATTCCGTTTTTTATTGAGCTTATGAAAGCTGCGGGAGCTCGAAACACACGGGCAAAACTGTAAAATGAAAAATCAAGCCTCAATTTAGAGATTTATAAAGCCTCTTGATATTATTAAAATGCTCGACTTAAGCTTTTAATTTTGAATATCGGATAGCGTCTGTCGCAGGAAGGAGAAAGGTGGTATTAAATATTCGCAATCCCCTATAATAAGATGCGTAACGTCGATTCGCGTGTTATTAAAATGCAACTCGTCTCGATGCCGACGATAATATAACATTGCCTCTACAAGCATATCGAGCTAATTGTTGAAATGGAAACGAATTTCAACCAGTCCCCACACCTACTCTTATGCTTATTATTATCCAGCGCAAATACAAGTTTTAATCGGGGGAAAACGAGAAAAAGAGCTGCAGCAGCCCAATGCTCGGGCCGAAAGTTGGCGCAAACGTTTCTACCTATATATGTAGGATCCGCAGGCGGCGGGATGTGCGCGCAGACGGTCCGAGCCAGACCGGCGCGCATCACAATCGGAAAGTTCTCATTTGGTCTCTCGCTCGGCATAATAAATGTAGGAGAGTGGGGCTTCAAAATATGTACGAAATTGCGGCCACACGCGCTCGTTTAAACTAATTAGTCGAATACTTAGAGTGTGTGCGCGCGCGCGAGCGATTCGGTATAATAACGCTAATGCCGCTTTCAAATAAGCCTTCCAAGTGTACTTTTGGCCATATTCACCTTATTTGCCGACGCTTGCGCTCACATACACACGCTCGTATATAGAATTTGGTGGAGCGCCGGGGTGTTTTCGTTCCGTTTTCAATCTGTTTGCTAGTAATATAATTACGCGCGATTCCCCTGTATAATATATGTATATGCGCCGCGTAGACGACGGGATGCGCACGTTAATCGGCCGTGCATGCGATTCGCGTCGTTAACTTCTGAATTTACTGTGTGCCGCTTGATATGCGTACATGTATGTGGCTACTCGAAGCGGAGCTAAGGTGAAAATTAGTACGTTTTTATATGATTCATACGGTTATAATAAAGAATGGCAAGCTTTTATTTAATGAATATTTGCACGCAATTTTAAAGTTTACTTTGATGTAGTTGACAAGCGCGGTGAAAAAGTTTATGTTTTGTTTAATCCGAAAAATAACAGTATCTATTTATCTTAATAAGCTAGAATTCGAATAAAAAGTAATGAAATCGTCGGTTAAGTAATTCAAATAAATGAAAAATGTATTTGAAAAAAGTGAGACGTACAGCGTGTGTATATATTCAACTCTAGTACTGCCCCCAACTTCGAGACGGTTCAAATACTGCTCAAATAAAATAATTTTTTAAATATAACAATGATATATTAAAAATATAATAACCAAATTTGCAGCGCGATTGTAAGCTACGGTATACGTCGACGATAAAAAGTAAATAATATAATAGAAGGAAATTTCACTGTCAATTCTTAGAACTTTTTAGATAATTACGAAATCTAGATTAAAATTTCCAACTCAGAGTTCAATTTATTTTCAAAATACACTTCTTCTTTATGTCGCATACACATATATAATTCATATTCAAGTTCGATAAACCGAAGAAAGAAAAATAAATCGTATTCTTTTGACTTATTTTGCTTATCTATATAAAAAAAGTTATATACACACATATGTATATTATATATATAAAGATCGAAATAATAGCTGAAAAATTCTTAAATTGGAAGAAAATGTACCGTATTTAAATATCTTATTAAAATGAAGTATCTTTGATAGAATTTTTCGATTTTTAATAATTTATATTGTTTTTTCTACAACTGTTCTAAAATGCTCATCTACATAGTGTGGTTGAATATTTTTTCTAAAACGTATTGAATAATAGAGCACAGACATAATAAATAAGATTTTTTAACATCAGACTATGTGCCAATAAAAAATATCAATCTTCACTACCGTGCACTTTCATCTATTTAAATATAAGTTAGAATTGTACCTTTTTAACCCTAGAATATAATCTATAATTACTGATAAGCATTTAAGATGTGCACCAACGGTCAGATACTATAGAAGTAAAAAATATTCAACCACACTATGTAGATGAGCGTTTTAAACCAGTTGTAGAAAAAACAATATAAATTATTAAAAATCGAGAAATTCTATTAAAGATACTTCATAAATTTTAATAAAATATTTAAATACGGTACATTTTCTTCCAATTTAAGAATTTTTCAACTATTATTTCGATCTTTGTATATATAATATACATATGTGTGTATATAACTTTTTTTATATAGATAAGCAAAATAAGTCAAAAGAATACGATTTATTTTTCTTTCTTCGGTTTATCGAACTTGAATATGAATTATATATGTGTATGAGACATAAAGAAGAAGTGTATTTTGAAAATAAATTGAACTCTGAGTTGGAAATTTTAATCTAGATTTCGTAATTATCGTGTTTTTTTTTACTAATTTTACCGTTTTCATTGCGTATTGTATACATATTCAACTTTAATATGCTTGTAATACCATTACTATTTTTTCTACATAAGTGCTGGACAACTCATACAATCTACTATTACCTAGATAATTACCGAAAATAACGCTTAAGCATAATAATCTTACGGTGACATAAAAATCAAAACTACGGGAGAATTCCCCATACGCATATAAAATTAATTACATCATTTTCTTGTAAAAGCAAAGGGAATCAATGCATATCGGTGAAAATTAAAAAAAACCACATCTATCGATTTGTCTTTGTTGCACGCGGTCATTTACTAATAAAGAAAAGCCACTCTCTTGCGTAGGCTTTTCCCGAGAAAGTCGCTGCATCATCGGCCTCATTTTGACCTAAACGATGTCATTCGACTGAAACAAGAGATCTTAGTCTGAATACACACTCGAAAACATCCATATGTAGGCGTCGTCGGTGTGGCCGTGCGATTAAAAGCCTATGATGCACGTACTACATGTTCAACACACATACAGAGAGAGAGAGAGAGAGAGAGAGAGAGAGAGAGAAAGGAGAGAGGAGAGAGAAGCGGAAAGAAGGCGCGCAGGCAGACGATCGAGCGAACGGCTAATCCGGCCTGAATAGAGAGATTTTAATGTTTTTATGCTGGCGCACAATGGCTTGGCCACTCGATGCCAATCTCCCGGCGCATACGCGCGGCTCTGCTTTTTTTTTATTGAATCCGCCACGCGGAACGTCGCCGAGGCTCCTGCAACTAAGCAAGTATACACCCCCTCTCTATATACATATATGCGTGTATATACATATATATATATATATATATATGCGGAATCGACAGACGCGAAATTAAAAATTTATTTACCGCGCAACTCGAGCGAGCGAATACGTACGGCGACTCCCCCGGCTGCCAAATTCGTCTACATTGTCATATTTTATCGTGCTCGCGGGTTGACGGGAAAGGCAATTACGCGCGAAACAATGCCCCGCTGATTTTTTCGTTTTCATTGCTACACTGCAGCCTATGCATATGCGTTTGTCGGCGATCGACTAATGAAACTTCCCCGAAGCGAATTTCCTCGGTGGCTAGAGGTTATGATCAAATTTTCGCGTATATATTTTGCGCGAACAAAAAAAAACTCTTTTCGATTTGGATAATGCACGATATACACCTTACACCAGTCAATTTAAATTTTACTCGCCAACCAAATTTATATTTAAATATCTTATGATTAGATGATCAAATATTTCGAATCTTTGAAATTTGTTTCGGCAGAATTAAGGGGTGTCGAGTATATCATAAATAATTCAAACCATTCTTATTACAGCTACCGATGAAATATTATCCATTGTTACCTAATGAATATAAACAAAAAAGGGCTGTGAGCGAGTAATAAAACTAAGTAGCAGGTATAAAATGTGCAGTGAAGATGATGGGACTAGTGCTTGACGCTCGTGTCGCTGGTTACCAACACCTGTTGGAGGGTTTAAATAGGGCGCGACCAAGGGGCACACACCACTCTCTATACATATATATATACACACTGCATATATACCTGCACGCGCACACAATCATTTCACAAACGGGGGTGTTCTTGATTTCATGACGCGTCCCGACTCCTCTCTCTCTCTCTCTCTTACGAGCAGCTCGTTCAATTCATGTGTACAACACAGCGCGCGCCTCTCTCTTTCGCTCTAATGGAGATTAAGAATTTTTTTTTCCACCGGGCTCGGATCGCCAAATGAACGAGCGGTGATTGCTCCACGCGTACAACAATAATCCTTTAATGAGAACGGATGAGAATATTATATTTTCGCGGGGTGAAAGTCAAAAACGATCGGCGGTGCTTGACTGGGTTTTGTAGAACATGAAATTTCAAGTGAGTTTTTTGTTTTCTCCCGCAGTCTAGAATGCTTGATTTGAAGTTATTGTGTTTTATTCAAATGGTACATAACAGATTGTACATTTATCGTGATCGGTTTAAAAATAATGCAGTTCTCGTAGAGTGTATAAAGTCGGTATAAAGTAAAAATGGATGTTTGGAAGTGTGATAATTATAGGTCTCAACTAGAAGACATTTTGGAATAGGATTTGTGCTCAGAATCAACATTTATGGTCTTTTTATAGTTTTGAATTTGAGTTTTTCTATGCATATATATGGTGAATTATATGTTTTTAATAACAAGACTACTCTATTTTTTAATATTATCTTCCGCGTGTTTAAACGTTAATTACAGAACTTTGTTTTTAATATTTTTCAATTTTATTAAAAAATTAAAAGTAACATTTGTCACCAAAATTTCAATGTATAAACATAGACAAGTGAAGGCCAGGCATTTATAATTGTTGGATAATGGACATAAAACTATTAATGAATGGAAGGTTCTCGACGATACCTCATAATGGGATTAACAAATAGATAACGACACTAGAATAGTAAGAATTGCAGGTGCAGTCATTAGCATAAGAAGCTTCGGTTTTCCCTAATCTAGCGTCCTGCTATATTCCATGCTCCGCTTACACCGGATTAAGATTATTACCTGATTTCCGGATTTTTAGCTGTTGCTTTAACGTATCTCCTTCGTTTTTCCCTTTAAATTTATCTTTTTATCGGACTTTAGCGCTGCAGCCCATCTGACAAATCTCTACAGACAATATTACGTGACCCAACAATAACGAAACAGATGTACTTTGGTATTAGGTAAAAATTTGAGTAAAAATAAACATAACAATAGTCGTACGTGACTTGTAGTCGGAAAAAAAATCTTGTATACAGAAGCTTTAATGATCACAGATTACAGATGTTTACGAATAAATAAAGTATTTTCCCAAATTGACGAATTCACGCTAATTCAGCATGAATCCTATTGATATAAAATCTAGCATCGATACAGTACGAAACGATGTCAAGCGGCCAACAGGCAATTCAAACAAATGTACAATCCAAGAGTGTGCGCAGGCGAGAACGCAAGGATCGAGCCATTGGTCGGCCGCAACACTGATTCGCATCACTGATCTCTCCAGAGACCTGACCTAATTACCCGTCAAGTATTACATCACGATGTAACGCACTGTGCATATATGTTTGTTAACTTACGACAAGCCACAAAGCGCACAATCGAACGCGATGCGCGCGCGCTGAGTGCGACACGTGCTTACAATACGTGTAGCCGCTGGTATAACGAGGCGAGTCGATAAGAAGAGATTATAAGCTCGTGTGGTGGCGTCGGACATGATTGTATCTGATAGACGCGTATCGATCAGCCGCAATAATTATGTTAACTTTTAAAAGCTGCACCAGACCAAGAAATTGACTATTGACCCCAAGCTGAATGCTTATCTATCGACGAATGTGTAAGACATTTTTACTCGTTGTATATACGAAAATTTACTTTTTCCAAGATTGAAAAAAATCTTGGTTTTTTATTTTAGTTCAATTAATTACTTCAACTAGCAAGGCAAATTAATTTTGAATGAAAATAATTTTGCGTTATTATTGTCAAAACTCGAGTCTTCAAAACCATTCTATCGCTTACCAAAGTATCGTTAAGCAAAGTATAAGAATCACCTAATAAATTATGATAAAAATTTAGGATAGAAAAGTAAAAACTCACCATCGCTCTTGGCGTGTCCCAAAATCTGGTCTATGCTGTAAACATTCCTCTTCTGGTTGTAAGTCTGCGCCATGGTCAGGTACTTCGTTGCCTTGCGACCTCACGTAAAGCACGTGCTCCTTGCAGGCGAACTCAAAAAAATCCAACAAAAAACTGTCCTATCAACACCTGGGGCCAACTGTCAAACTAGTAATGAATCACTCGGAAGGTACGTCAACCGTCACCAACAAACGTACACCAATCTCGCCTCAAATTCCAAACTCACTCTCGAGTCCAGTCAATTTGTAAACAGTCTATTGGCAAGCACGAGCCGAAGGGTGTCGATGTGTTCGATATTGAGACCAACTGAACGTACGGCGAACCAACGCAAACTAACGCATGTCACACGTAGCGCAGCCCTTCAAACCGTCTGTCTCCCTCTCTGTCTCTGTCTCTGTCTCTGTCTCTGTCTGTCTGTCTCTCTCTCTCTCTCTCTCTCTCTCTCTCTCTCTCTGCCAGTATACTACCCCCACTACCCCGTAGCACGGGCCGACACCGCCATATTAGTCGGTGAGCCAATAAGCAGCCGCTCGGCCGACCCCCTCCCCTACCCCATCAGGGGGTTGAATGGAGTCCTGGGCGGGGAGTAACGCCGCTACTCTGATTTCGCCCTTCCGCTTAAATCCGAGTCATCCCCTCTACCTCTGTCTCATTCTCTCTCGCTCTCGTTCTACCGATATCTGCGCCAGCGGCCGTTTACTTGTGTTTGTGCGAGCACTCGCGAGTCACGTGTGTATAACTTTCGAATCTCTTGCGGATGTACATACGCGCGCGTATGTGTGTGCACACGTGTGTGTGTGTGTGTGTCGTGTCTCGGCAGTGGTTTCTACGTAGCCTCGTTTTAACCCTGCGCGCACGCCCGACTCAGACGAGTGAGGTTTCGCCGATTAACCTATACGTCGCGGCCTTTTACAAGGGTCGATTTCTTTTGCTCCCCCTCTTCCTCGCGCCACTTTGCCTCACGCCCTCTCTCTCTCTCTTTCTAATATCTTTGCCTCTCTCCTGCACACTTTTGCACGTGTTGGCTCGTCGTCCTTTTCTTTTTTTGTTGTAGGTGGATGAATGAAGGTGTTATTATTTCTTGCTCTTCGTACGACTATCGATCAAGCTGTTTGCAGAAACTCTCGATGGCCTTTCGAGGATTGCTTATGCGATTCTATACTTTTTAGCACTACAGTGCAATTGCGAATAAATCAAAATATATTTCAAGCATCTGTTATGAACAAAAACTTTGTCAGCGCTGCAACTTAGATGCGATTTGGCTGACGGTCGTTATTTTTATGAATCCATAATTCAAAAATTTGCAAAACTTAGAAGATTACTGTGCGTTAATTCGTTTGTTCTAAAAAGAAAATGAATATTGAATTGTTTCAAGAACAAATTAAAAATAACGTACAATTTTATTTCCAACTATATGCATGCGCAATTTTCAATAATCACAAGTGAAATTGCCTTCTTATATAGGATTGGTTATTATCGATGTGAAACTCAAAGTACAATTGAATTTGGGGTAATGGCGCGGAATAAAGGACCAATCGTTTCTAATGCACAAAATAGTCTCAGCAGCAGCGCTGTCAATGTTGAGCTAATGAAGCGGATGTTAAAGGACTTGCGAGGGGTTATCAAAAGATCTCACAAACTTGAATCTATTTCATATACCGTTGTTACTATCATTGTTGTATATCAAGCATATAGCATCGTTTGAAACTGCAGAAATAGAAGAGATATGTAAAAAAAAACACGAATGCAAATAGATCGGAAAAATAATGTAAACAGAGGGATAATTTTGTATTATTTAAATATGAAGAATGGTTATGGATAGATTATACAATGACGCTCAGAAAAGGTAACCGTTGTGAAACGTTGTTACCGTCTCAAGAGATCAGGTAAACAATTTTTAGTATGCGACAGTTATACGGTCATTACGTATATGATAGGTATCATCGTATTCTACACATTCCTTGATCTATATAAAAGACCCCGCACGACATTGAAAGCTATTTTAAGTCTCTATTACCTGAAGAAACGAATGAGATAATATGTTAGATAAGTTTACGATTGGTATAAGTTTATTACGTATAGGTATACAAGCGACCGTAATTAGCAGCTATATAGAGCAAACTAAGTTTGTCCCTAAATTATAATTATATACTATTTTCATTTGGTCGTCCACTCGATATTCGAAATCACATTTGCTCTTCAGCACCGCGCAGCGCCTCATAAAGAAAATCCGGAGCAAAGTAGCAAGTAGCTGCAGGTAGCTGGGCATAATAAGCTGCACGCGGCGGCGAGCAAAAGTGTGGTTGTCGTCGGCGTCGCAGGTACAAACGCGCGTGCAGCTTATTGCGTTGCAGAGCTGGCAAAGAAAAATGAAAAACGTCTCTGCAGCGGTCGCCATGGACGCAAAGAGAGCTCGCCGGACACCCCGTCGATTCGGAGATAATTGCGAGAAACGAGGTCGGGGCACGTCGTCGCGCAAGATCTCTCGAGAACTACCGCTACCAGCCGCGGACTCTGCAGCTTCTTTCCCCCAAAGCAAAATTTGTTTATGATTATCCCTCTTTATTCTAAGACAACACCTCTTTTCAGTGAGCGCGAGAGAGCCGACCGCCCCGAGATGCTGATGCCAGAGCTACGCAGCTCTAATCCTACTACTCCTCCTCTGCGCAGAAGACATTTCTTTCTCACTTTTTGCCCGTGTCTCTGTGCTTACACAATTCTAGACTTGGGTCGTTTCTTTTTCTTCGGGTTCTCCGGGATTTTCCTTCGACCTTTTTCACTATAAGTATTGTTTCCCATGGGCTAATAGGTATGTATTTATTTTATTGTACTAAGTAGATTTTTTGAAAATTTTCTAATTACGCTGGACAAAGCTGATCTTCCCGTACGGATTTATGGCTGCTAATGTGTTGTCCAAACATGTAGGTACTTGTCTATTTTTAAGCAGTTAATTTTATTATTCTAGCTCTTACAACCTATACAAATTTATCTCTCTTAAACAATATTAAAGCTGTTCCTATGTATAATGTGCTCTAAAAAATTAGTACGATAATTGTTGTTAAATGAATGCATTGATGAAGCTGCGATTTAATAATATATATATATA
>UELV01164530.1:0-20050 GCA_900490015.1 Megastigmus stigmatizans
TTCATTTCATTGGATTGGAATTCCGACTATGAAATACGAGTTACTTTAACCAGTTTAGTCTGTGCGAACTAGTTACCATTGACATTTTGAAAATTGTTGGTTTTCTCTACAGCAAATTGCGAGATCCTCTTGGGGATGTGACGCATTGAGAATTAGCTGGTACGAATCTAAAGGCAGTGACTAGTACAGAGGGAAGTTTGGTACTGAATAACAGATTCGAAACGCTTTTATTCAATTTGGGATTAAGTGCTAAGCTGCAGAGTAAATGAATACTTGCTCGGTCAGGAACAAACAAGTTTAGCAATCATTGTTAAGGAATTATGCTCTGATCTCTAAATTACCTTCTACAGAGTTTAATGCTCCCGCTGGTTGAACTTGTGAGAGATAAGCGCAGTATCAGTACCAGTTAAGAATAATTACGTTTGAACAAACAAATATCTTTTTGTTCAAAATGCTTTGCAGTTAAATGGTCTGGGCAATCGCTTTTCTTATACTCGTTTCATTTAAAGAAAGTGATCATTAAGTAGCTGCGCAGGTTAACAGCGATGTTGAAACAATACATTATTATAATTGGAATCTAGCTTTTTGACCAAATGGAATCCACTGATTTCACTCGAGTTAAATTCCCATTTTTCTCGATGAATAAATAACGTCGAATATTTTCGTCCGTATACTATTCAGTATATTTAATCACTGATCTCTCAAAAGTGGATTGTCTGTAATCCACTTTGTCAGAAAGGCCAGTCGTCCAAACATTTTCTCGGCCCTTTTTTCCAGCGCGACAATCGGCACTTCATTGATCTCTCAATCGCATTACCTGGTAATTCGTTAAAACACGAGCGCGAAAATCGAATAAAACGTAAGGTCTGTAACGGGAAACGAACTGGGCGATGGCCACCAGCAGTCTCGTATCCTTTTATCCACTTTGCGGCGACACTCGCCTCGCAGTAACAGAGATCGCGAAACGTCCGCAATTTCCACGCACGCGTTATTTTTATAGCCGCCGTGGTGCATCCGGCATTGGGCGAAACACTATATATATACAGCGACGGCTTGTCGCGGTGAATCTCAATTTTTGTCCATTCTAGTCGTTTCTTCCGCTGACAATGGAAAGGAACTGCAAAAGAGAAAGAATTCCACTGTCGACTCTCGTCTTCCGGGATTTTAAGTGCACATTATTATCGAATTCTATCGCTGCGCCTCGTGAAAACGGATCACGTAGTCACAGTCACGCAGGATAAAAGTGTAAGCCATTTCTTAGGGTGTATTGTTTTTCTTGGACTTTTAGTTTTCAGCGTGAAGATAGCGTTGCGTTTTGTGGATTATGGATAAAAACGGTTTGGATCGCATTGAGACAATCTTATGTGATTGTTCTTTTTATTATATAGTACTCATTAATTAAACAATTCAAATTCAATCCGCATATTAATCTCGTAATTACAAAAAGCATCAAAATTTATTGCTGAATTAACATGGTTTACTAAAAATATATACTGACGTGCACACAAGTCGTGACGCACTCACAAACCGCGATCGGCGCATTACATTGTTGACGATTTTCCACGAGTCGCGTATAAAACTCAACCTGATTTTCGCATCACAGCCACTTGAATATTCATAATAAAAAAAAAAGGAAGGAAACTTGTACACAAAACTCTACATCATGTCGTAACGGCCAGCCAATCTCACCTTTAATCCTTTAATTAACAATTAAAATTCTTAGCGCAAAATAATCTTTCGAAAGATATCATCATCGCAAGCAGCGTTTGTCCGAGATGCGCAAAAGCCTTTCTCCTGTTAGGCGCGCCATCGCATAATTGTCACATCTATATCAAAGAAGTTTAATGTCCCGCTCACGCGGCCATGTTTACGCTTAACTAAGGGGAACGAAGAGGAGAGCGTCGGGCAATTTTTATAGATCTCATTACAGTAAATCTTTTTATTAGAGGCCCTTTTAATTGAGGGAACGGATGGAGAGGAAAAATGTAAGCGGACCCATCTAATAAGCGCACACGCGGGGCCATCGGCGTAAATTATATTGCACATCTCTCTCTTTCTCTCTCTTTCTCTCTCTCTCTCTTCTTTCCGCGAAGGTTAACGCTGACGAGTCGTAACGCACGGAATTATCGACAGCTCGCGAGCATAAAACTACTGTTAAATTGTCCGACGCCGGGGATGAACGTGCGTGTGTGTGTATGTGAGAGAAATTATACCGGAGAGCTGCGGCTCAGAAATGCCGGGGGATATTTTTCGCGGGAAAATTGTTTAATGCGGATAATGAGCGCGTTAAAATTATCTGCGCGCTCGCGCGCGTCACGGAATATATAAATGTATATATATACAGATACGTATATGATGGCTCGAGCTTTTCGACCGTAAAAGGTGAGAGCGCGGCAAGCTTTAATGGGGTAAGAAGTAAATTGATAAGTGGATGGACGTTGCATAACAGCATTAATTGCCCCGCCGTTATCTCGCATATTACGCTGTATATATATATATATATATATAAAAATGGTGATTTAGGCGCCTTTTAAGCGGCCTGCCTTCTTACGTGTCAGGATTATATGCATTTTATGTATCATTAGCGCGGCTGTGTTTTCCAAATTCGCGCACTGATTGGTTCGATTAATGTTATTGTAGGTTAAAAACTGCAGCGTATAATTATGGGGAAACGCGATAGAGTTTACAGATGTGATTTAGATTATTGGAGCGAACGCAACGGTTGATTGATAAAAATATTGGACCTTGAATAATTGTAATTTTTGCTTGCGGTTCTTATGTGCTCGTAATAAGGGCACATTGACGTCCGATAAAATTTATATGCCGCTATGGACTTCTGAGAATATTCATTTCGTTATTAATATATGCATGTGGTGCACTGTAAAAACATCATGAATAAATCTTTAACATAATGATTTCACAAATAATTTGTCATAAAATGTTGGACATTATTATCACTTACTATGTCGGAATAATTTTAAATAAATTTTTTCACTGTGAGGGATGTAAATTTTGTAAAATTTTGAGCAATTCTACACAATTTATACCTAATTGGATACTTTAACTCAATAAAATTATTCTCTTTCCTAAATACGATGTTTACATGTTGCATGCCATTATATATGATACGCCCTGAAAAATACAAAACTGCTTTTTAAAAGGGCAATTAAAAATATAATTAAATTTAAGCGCATCATAAAGCTTCAACAACGAAACATTTTGTTTACAGTACGACTAATGAGAGCGGAAAACAAAACCAAAATAGCCCGAGTCATACTTCAATTTACACGCAGTCACGTATCGGCGAAAATTTTTTTTTTAAGCAGACACACGTGCGACATGAACAAAATAAATTAAAAGTGAAATGGATCCTGTGGTAATTCTGCGCGTCGCGGGATAGCTCGTTCGACCACTACAGTTTTTCCTTTTGCGTTTCGTTTATAATATTTTCGCGACCGCTTTGAAATGCGTAATGAGTTGAACTCGCGACGTATGAAACGGACTGGAGAAACTGGAACTACGTGCATTTATTCCTCTCTTCTCATTTTCTACCTTTTTTCGATTCTTTAGTCCTCGTTGATTTCTGTAATTGATTATTCGTGCATCTGAATTAATCGTATTATATAAGCCTGTCAATTAGTGACTTTTATTTTTATATGCCTAAATACTTTATGAATTCTTTGCTAGAAATTGTTGAAAAAAGGTTCCTCTTTAATTTCTCTTCAATCTTTTATCGGAAAATACAGAATTTATATTTTAAAGTATATTACCTCAGTTTATCGTAAAATCGTTATATCCAATATCGAAAAATACTGCAATACAAACAAGAGTAAATTTTATCGCTAAAAAATATGTCGCATAGCCATCTCGATCGCCTTATATAAATCGACTTAGAACAGCACGCAGCCGGCTCTTACATCGATCCCCCAATCAAAGCTCCATAAACTTCAAGTCACGAACATATCTCGAAACACTCGCCAGCCCACAATCATTAATTCGCGAGCATAAGTGATGAAAAAAATGTAATGCATGGCGGTTCAAAAAGGCGGGGGGAGGGGGGACGCTCGTATATACACATTCATCCCGCGTTTGTGATATCAGCCGCAGTGGTTCGAAGCAGGTCAAGAGAGCTTTTCATCTGACTGCCGCTGTCGCGTCCCGCGCGACGCTTTCGCAAGAACCGCGCGCAAGCCTCAAAGAGCGAAACGCTGCTGCCATGCCGCCGGTGACTGGGTCATATAATAGCTGTGCGCGAATTCCCCGAGATATTTTCGAAAATTACTGTTTTTCGCGTGTTCGACTCGTCCCTGCACAAAAGAGCGGATGATCTAAGAAATCTCTTCTGTCTTCCTGTCCTCTCTCTCTCTCTCTCTCTCTCTCTCGTGTTCTCTTTTCTCTATAGTTAAAAGTGCAGTCGCCCGACCGCGCGGTTTTATTTCCAGTAAAATGAATGTAGCTCTGCTCCAATTCTCTCCCTCTTTCTCTTTAGTCCTCCTATTCTTTTTTTCGGTGAGTGCACGACGTCTTTTTTATACGCTGCTTCGGAGCTCCGTAATTTCGCGACATTGATCTCGAACCATATTGTATTCTTCATTTTCTTTCATTGTCATTGTCGATGAATTTTAAGCGCCTAGTCATTGTAATGCAATTCGCTTGTAACGATTTAATTTGTAATATATATATATATATATATATTTTAGAAAAAGACGTCCCAGTCTGCCACTGTTTTATTAAAAAATATCCGGAGTGCTCCGAGAGAGCGCGGCGAGAACTGCGCGAGAAAAGGAACGTCATTTCAATAAAACGATTCGAATCGCGAGATTTCTATTTACGAGCTTTTAACGAGATTAAGCACGTACGAACGACCGGCGGCGAAGAATCTTCCGTCTCCCCTTCTCTTTCCAAGATAACATTGTCCACGAGTTTGCCAGTCAAATTGATTCCTTTTGTTTAAGAACAGCCTCCTCGTAATGCCTTATCGCTTTCTTTCCCTCTTTCTTAAAATCCCACTCACCATTTCCCCACGTCTTGCTCTCTTACTGGTTTCCACATTTTATTTTTTTCTTCCTTCTCTCTGACTTTTCCGCTTCGCCATTATTACTTTTTGTTGCTGCTGTATTAAAAGTTACTTCCGAGGCACTACCGCGGTTGGCTTTTCATTGCTTTAGAGAGACTTGCTCTTCCCTTTCTTTTATTCGGATCCGCACGCCAAGTTCAAATATTTATATACATACATATTTTACGATGGAGAATTGTAAAAAGTGATTTTTCATAACGCTATTATGTTTTTTTTCCTTCGCTCTCTCTCTCTCTCTCACTAGTTTTGTGCTTTATGCGTGCAGAGTTATCATATCCAATGTACTTTTTCATTGTGTCATCCTTAAAATGACAAAGTTTTTTTTGTGACGGCCATTACCTTACATGAAGTTACAAGGCTGATATAACTTTTATCAGGCTTCATAAAAGATTTTATTAACATGCGTTCATTGCTACAATGAAAAAATATGTAATTTTCGTTAATACTTTTTTATTTGAGTGTATAAAGAAACGTGTCCCGCGGAAGGCCATTTGTTAAATTCGCTCTATTGACAGTAAAAATTTCATTTTAAATCTACATATACTTTAGTTGCAAGTCACTGCCAGTCATTTTATTATCATAGATGTATTAAATGAAATATGTAGAAAATTTTTAGCGTTTAATTAAATTCAATAGAATTAATTTGATAGATTATTTTAACGAGACGAGTACAGAAAGAAGTCTACATTGAATAAAAGTCATTTTCTTTGCCAGTGTCTCTATGAAATGTGTATAATCATTAAACTTTTCCTTCTCTCATTAAAAATAATCTTTCAAAATAATGCAACCGCTTAAGGCTCATTATAATTTTAATGAAAGGTAATGAGGTTACAAAATAAATAAGTTAATGAATAATAAATCTTTTCCTTGGGTTACTTATGTAGTGTGTACTTTATCCACTTATGAGATAATAATATAATATATTATATAATCCCAACACCCTATGCAGAAAGGGTTAAACAAATTTTAATCTACTTCATTTTCATTTTTAATTAAATTGCAGCTACTGTAAATAAAATATTTTTAAAGAAAAAATTCAATATTTACGTTAAAATTTTAATTTCTACTTCAATAAAAAGTCAACCCCTTTCGCAATGAAATCATATATATTGATAGTATAGGAATTGCTAGATTTTTTCTAGTATTGTCGTTACTAAAAGCTCGCAAACAACTCTTGGAAAGGTCAAATTAAATCCTCATCAAGCCGATACAAATTTAATACTTTCTCGGTCGATTCTCAATCAGTGCACAGGAAAAATTACTTGGTGAACTCCTTACATGAGCCAGCCCCTCAGCAAATCCACCCGACGACAGTTCAACAACTGCCATTAGGCTCTACATACACTTTACGTGTACATATACACAGACACACATACACACACACACACACACACGCAGTAAACCTTCCTTTTTCTCAATTTCCTCATCCACTGTGTTCCCTCTATCACGAACTTTGCCCTTGCGATTCGCCTCTGTTATTTGCAATTCGCCGAATCAGGGATTCCGCTCGTGGTGCTACGAGTGCACACTCCAGATCTACACGTACACATACATGTGTGCAGTGTGTACTGGTTCCTGGTGCTGCTCCTGCATCCCACCCTCGTAAACATCGCGTAGGCAAGGAGATGTAGGCTTAAAATTGGATCTCGTTATCTGGCTGTATATACGTGTATTGCTATACGTCATCTGTGTATGTTATTTACGTGAATTTGGTGGGGATCCTGAGGCCTCGTGTATATAGAGCTTGTCTTTCTGCTGTACGTGGAATCTATACGAGCGATTCTATAAAAGTACAAGCTTGAAGATTTGTTTGTTCTGATGCCAAGTGGTTTATGCTGCCGAGACGATATTCTGCCTGGGTATTATTAGGATGAATGTGTCTGGGCGAGGCTGACAGACTTGTTGGTTTTTAGGGGTAAATATTTATGAGATCTGTTGATATACTGAAATTTTTCCGCAACGAAAAATGCCCTAAGATGTCTGACAATCTTATACTTATTTTTATCATTAAAATCGAGAATAGAAAATTATATCAGTTTTCCTTCTCTAAAAGGGTCTGAATTACGTTGCTACCTATTAACGATTGTATAACGCTATTAAGTTTAGTGTATAGATAAATCCAGATAAATAAAATTTGTATTAACTTCAATCTATACAACAAGCTAACACATCCGCAATCATTGTCACACGCTAAACCACAAAATTTTTTTATAAGAATGAGCTTCTGAACCTCAAGAACATCTTATAAAACAATCATTTTCCAAATGCAAAAACCTATTCTTCATTTTTAAAAGCTCTTCATTCATAAAAGTTAAAACTCATCGAAAAAATGCAAAACCGTCTTCAAAGTTGATACTCGATCCCCCGACACTTGAGCGCGTCTCGGTCCCATATACCAAAATGAAGACAAAACTGCAGTTTCACGGATCATAGGTCGTAGCGAATCACGGACGAAGGGGAAAGAAAAAAAAAAGAAAAAGCTAAGCGCGCGTCGTGCCACAACCGCTGTGGAGAAACAGAGCCGTCATATCCCGCTACTACTATACTGCAGCGACAACGCGTCGCACACGCGCGAGCTGGAGGACAAGCGGAGACGGCTAGACAGAGAGAAGAGAGCATATAGCGAGTAGAGAAAGAGAGGAGTGAGTGAGATAGAGAGAGAGAGAGTGAGAAAGAGAGAGAAGAGGTCGTTTTTGCGCGTGCACGCACATCCGGCCGGATCGGACCGATCACGGCGGGAGCGACCGAGCACGAGGGGACTTCCGACGATTAGCTGAGCTGAGCGCGCGAGTAAAGCGTCGACGAAACTATATATACGCCATTGGTACGTGTGTGAGTGTGTGTGTGTGTGTGTGTGTGCGTGTGTGTGTATGTGGATGAAAGCCGTGCGAACAAGACGATTCAAGAGGGCTGGAGGCGAAGGTTCAATCTTGCTGTTTTTGGCATTTGATACCAACGAGGTCAGGGTTTAGAAGTGGGGGGAGAGGAAAATCTTTGGGATCTGCAGGGATGAGCTGATTGGAGCTCAAGGTAGTCCGCTGATAAATCGATGTTATTGTGGACGATGCTTTCAGGGAAGTGCACACCGAACCTTTTTCTGTAGCTTTCGCTCGAAATTCGGAATGATTCATCTGTACGCCCTCGATTTTTATTGAGCACTCGCATGTGACAGATGTTGAATTTTTATAATTGGAACAGCCGTGTTTTATTTTAATTTTTTAGTAGAGAATAATGCTGCAGATTAGCCAAAATTAATATGAAGAAAAAACACAGGGCTTAATGATACACTCTTGCAGATAATGTTAAAACGTGATATCATCACCACACGTGATTCATGTACATTATGCTTTACAGAACTTTAAGAACCATGAGTCACGTGTGTCTCGTAAATTACTTCAAACAATATCGTTCACACTTTTTATACGCTTCATAATAATGTAGCGCGTTTACTTTTTTATCATCTGCTCCGCGTCAACAACGCTCATGTATAAAATAATTAGCTTCGCGTAACGATGATAGTGCGGGGCTTGGGAGCGATGATGCCTCATCATCTTTTAGTTTATATCTATTTTAAAGCTAAAAACTTTATCTGTTTTTATTGCGTTCATATCCAACATTGACGTATTCGGTACATTATACGAAAATTGTGAATTTATATAATTAATCGTTCACTTCGCTGGTAATAAAACCTAATCAGCTAATGATTTCCGTAAACTATGCATAATTACTAAACACATAAAAGGTATAATATTCATAAAAGTGTCATCATCAACCGCCCCTGAGTTGCTCGGTATCAAAATCTGCATATTTCTCGCTCGACTATAGAAATTCCACAAAGCCTCCTCCGCTTCATACACGACACAGACACAGCCACGCTCCATAAGCGTCAAACGACACCCGAGCCTCCGTAAACCAATTTCACGCCAGCTCGGTGGTATCTCCCGTCAATCCAAAACAGGGCGTTACAACCTCTGTCTCTCTCTCTCTTTCTCTCTATCTCTCTCTCTCCCCTCGACAATCCCATCAAATAAGCAAGAAGCATTTCGCTATTACGGAAGTAGAAACACATCCCCCTCAAAGTCTGCATTTCATTCATTCATCCTCGTGTGCGAGGTTCGCGTCGGTATGCGCGGCAGCGGCGGCGACCCATACACACTCTTTACCTCCTCGTTTCTCACTCTCGCATAGTTTCCTATCTTTATCTCTCGCGTGCGTCTACGAAGAGGGGGAAAAAGTGCTCTCTGCACGTGTCGTTGCCGCGGTAACCTGTGGCTGTATTAGCGTCTGAGCGGTAGACACACGACGCACTCTTGCACGTATATATACACCTATAGGCATCACACGCAGCTTCTATTTTCGAGGACGAAAGAGAGAGAGAGAGAGAGAGAGAGCAAACGCTCGTGCGTCTGATTTGTCCCTCGGATTTCCTGTTCTGCTGCTACCGTCCCTCGCTCTTCCCCTCTTCTTTTGTCGAGTGTCTGGCCGCGCGCGCGCGCGAATCCCAGAGCTTTGGATGAGGCACGGGATATGTAGGTTGGATTCCTGTTGTAATGCCGAGGAGATATTCTACTGGTTGAATGGAAGCCTATATTCAAGTCGGTTCTGTAGGAATTCTCATTTCGTTTCTTACATAAAGAGAGATTGAAGATTGTAGGCGCACAAAGTGCTGGGCATTGCTGTACAGGATTAAAATGGAATTTAAAATTTTTCACATTTTTCGGGCTAATTTTGTTAAATGAACCGGTCAAATTTTTACAATGCCAAGCGAATTAAAGTGTCTTGAAAAATCTGATGGTAAATACACCTCTTTTTTCGTTCTTTTTCGTCGAAACGGTCTACCTATTGTAAACTTGCGGTCTCTGCATTCCAATTAAAGTGGAAAATCTACTGAGCTTGCCACGATGTATCAATTGCACTCCACCAATTATCACTTGCACAATGTGATAATTGGTGGATGGGTTGGCTTTACTGAACTTTGGTAGGAGTGTATTTTTCGAACCACTTGGAAAACGAGTTGGGAGATGATTAAACCTCGTATATAAGTGTGCATAAGCTCGCGGTACTTTTATGGTACATTAACTGTAGGTGCGTTAACCATAGTATTAAATTGTTTCTACAGCAATGGTGACATTACTCAAAGTTAATGATCCTTGGCAGAGCCATTTGAACCGTCTGGGATTTGATGGGTTAAGGACATCGAATGATGCACCGATCAGTAATTTATTATCTTGAATTGTTCGGTAGCCCATGTAGCCAATAGCATAGATATTGAAACAAAAGGTCATCTCTATCTTTCACATTGTACAATACAGAAATGCAATGTTGCTTTTACACTTATTCCCATATAAGTAAACAAAAAGTTGTGTACCTCAAAGAGTGAAAATCACCATCACAATCTGATGGTATAACTGTAAATAACCTTGCTATCATTCGAAAACGCGGTGTTTACCGATCTTTCTGCAGGTATATACACAGGAGCAGACACGATAATAAAAACGCGAAACTTTACGACCCAAACGGTAACGAGTACACGTAACTCGAGAACATACACACGGTAGTATATGTACATATACGGGCAAGGTTACATCAGAAGTTCACTGCCATCTTTTGAAATCACGTGTGCAGGTGAAAAGTGAACGAGACCCGGAACTATTAATTAATGCCTCGCTGTAGCGAAAATTAGTTAATCGCCGTCACGACTTAGGCGACGTACGATGTGTAAGTCCGTATACACAGACGCAGAAAAGTGCGAGCTTCAATTGGCCGCGAAAACGACGCCTCGTAATTGACCGTTTAGACGCTTTTGAAGCGAAGAAGCCAAAAGGGGAGAGAAAGAGACGTAGGGGAGGGGAGAGAGAGAGAAACTTTACTCTGCAGAGCTAATAAGCGACGTCGTGGATCGCTCGGGCTTTAATATTTCGAAGCTTTGCGGTCGCGCCGCGCCTCACGCTCTCGTTTTCCGGAACGAGCGGTTTATGCTTTAAGGGCGCACCGCCGCGGAAATGAGTTTGTTTGCTCGATGCGTTCATTTTTTTCTTGCTTTCTACCGGGGAGTTTCTCTCTCTCTCTCTCTCTCCCCCTCTCTCTCTCTAGCGGTGCTCTAACAGGTGTTAAGTGGAGTGTTAATTAAGCAGCGACTGCTAATCAAACGCTTTCGCGGTGCACGAGGCACTAATCATTTTACCCTCTGTTGCGCAACGCTACATGCCGAGACTCGCTCTGTGCTACTGCTGCTGGTTGTCGACATACTTTGTTGTGTTTGCGGAAAATTATTTCTTGACGGAGCCGAGTTGCTTTTCCAAGTGGATTTAATTACGTTTCTAATTAAGGCCTGCGTTATCAGAGAAGGAGTGGGCGGGACCTTTATAATGTTTCTTACGCCTTGTAGATGTATATATTTTGTGGGCCTTTGTGTGTGCGGTACGCGGAGGGAGATTTTAAAGAGCGAGTTTTGTTACTAGCCGCGGTTTTTCGAATTGTGACTTAATTGGCATATTCTGTTCTCGTTTTTTCTTTATTGGATAGGTGGGATGAGGAGTTGGGTACAGTGGATTGTACGTACAAATGAACATTGAAAATTTGAAAAAGTCGAGTTTGGAATCGTAGGAGGTTTTAATTAAAAATTTTTGTTATATTTGTGCAGTATAATGATTTTTCCCCTTGCGTTTCTTTTTCAAATTGGGATCTAATGATTTAGCACAGTGTAACGAATAAAAATGATAAATTTATCTTTAAAAGTTTATTAAAAACGGAATGGTTTAGTTATCCATAATAACTTTATTCTGTAAATTGCCTTTGAGCTGCAGCACCTCGCAAACATTCATCGTGATGCAACCTTTGCGACCTCGTCGCACTATTTACTCAAAGTCAAACGAGAAATACCTACACAACCGCCATTCGCTTAACTTCCTTTACTCCAAAACCATTCCATAATCCGGAAATTCTTCCAAAACAATATTCATGCGTCACGAAGCTAATACACAGAAAATGCACAAAACCAACGACAGCGCCCGAGGAATTTAAACTTTGTTTTTACCGCATGATTATTCCCTACTCTACCTCTCTCTTATACTTCTGTAAAACGTATTTTACGTCGATATCTTATCTGGAGGAGTTGCCGGCACGTTGTTAAATCCGCGACGCGCGCATACGCGGCAGTGTATATATATGCATATATGTATATATGTATATATGTGTATGTGTGTGTGTGTAAAAGAATCGCGATTTCCAGGCGTGCACGGCTCCGCGGCTCTCTCGACGACTTATCTTATCGGGGCGCCTTCTCAGAGCTGTCCTTTATCTACTTGTGTGCGCTGCCTTTTTCTTGTTTGTCCGCCGCCGCCGCTGCCGCTGCGTGTGCTCTTTGCTGCCGCTGCTGCTGCTGCAGCTGCTTTCCTCGTCGATTAACGCGAGCCAAAACGATTGCGCGGATTACACCCATCCCGCAGTGGGATCTCAATCGGTCGAGTCTCTCCCGCTTCTTTATATATGCTGCAACGACGGATTTTCGTAAATTCACTGCCTGGTTTCGACAATGGCATAGTAACTGTTTTGAATTTGACTTTGTAGCTGACAGTCTGTGCTCTATATATATTTGAATAAGGATTAAACTGCGCGTTGCACTTTGCCTTTTATGAGATAAAAGATAATTTAAGTTGCCTCGGAGGAATTTCAAGTATTACAAAGCCGTGGGCATAAACTTGAGTGTTTTTGTACTATCTGTTTGGTGTACAAGAAAACAGAAACTTGACTCGTTGCTTTGTTATTTTAATTAATCCCAGACCTAACTGCATCGCCTAGAATTTTACTTCTGAACTTTATAGATATACAATTATATATTTTTAAGCGTGCTGATTCGCTTCCTCTTATCGACGAAGAAGAAGATATCTAGGCGATACATTATGCAATTTTTCTCTAAATAATTGTATTATTATCATTTAAAAGAACCTTACTCCCACAAAATTTTCCAAGATCCTACATCTTATATCCACCAGATAGGTAAGACACATTCATTGCAAGATCCTGTCTAATCGACTTTGCGGCAATATCATGATTTCCAAACGAAATGCAGTGTGCACCACCCACACCCTATTCTTGATCCCCATTCAACCACGTTTTACCTTCCGTGCGCCCGAAAAGAAAACGCACGTATAACACGAACAACATCGGGTTAGGAAAACTTTCTCTCTCTCTCTCTCTCTGCACATATATTCCATTCGCAGCCGCGTGTGTAAATCCAACGACATTTAGTGAAACTTGGCACTCGCTGCTACTGCTGCCGCCGCTGGAGTCTAGAACGCATGGGAGAATCACGTGTGTGTGTGTGTGTGCATATCGAGCGCGCCGCGGAAAAAACCCGACGCCAGACAGACCCAAGGAGGAAAAATGTGCAAGAGACGCGAACTGGGTCAAACTAAATCTCTTTTTCTCTTTCTAGTACTATCCTTGGGTCCTTTTATATACGATGATGGCTTTTCTTTGTATATACGTCTCTTCGGGTGTCGCAGGGGCTCATTAAAAGGTCCAAGCGAAGGATAACGCACGCGACATGTGTGTGTATGTGTATTAAAATACGTGGTGGTGTAGGCTAGTTTTACGCTAACCGATCCAGCCGTTTCGCTTGGGTCGCGTGCCGCGGGGGATTCTCCTTTTTTCCCCGCTTTGTGTTCGTGCACAGATGTGCGCGCGCGCGCCTTCTCAGCAACGACGACCCAGTTGGTGTGCGCCCGGTCGAATCTTGATGGTTGCCTCTAGCGCGCTGTGTTTTCCGCTCTTGGAGATGTTCGTGGATTAAGGTTAGATCGTTAAATGGAAAGAGGTTGTTATTTGGGCTGCTTTTTTAAGGGTAGTTTTCCCCTATTTCGAGCGCTGATTGTTGCACCGCTGAGCTCTTGAATATATCTAAGAGTTTAAGAGAGAACTCGTTTATTTTAAGATGATGAATTGCTTTTCTTTTTTAATATGGTAATATATAAACTTGTTTTAACTGATGCAATTTCATTATCGGTATTATAGTTTGTTTTAAACTTGTGCGCTAATGATAGGCTTGTATGCTCGATATGCAAATTTGTTTAATGCATCAAAATTTAATAAAGCTGGATAAACAAGATTAATATTTTCAATTTATTTTTATTATATTATATTATAATGCAATAATATTTATTTGCATAAATGTAATTTACATTGTTGGCAATAACAATTTCATGAATTTATTATTGTTATTTTATCCATATTGGATTATTTATCACCTAGTAAATTAGAGAAAAGCAATATTTTCAGAAAATAATGTCGCAAAGGAAGTATATTTCAAGTTCAAGTCCATATATAGACTTGAGGAAATCGTTATTTATTTTAAAAAGGCACCCAAGTAGTCATTATCCGCGTGTAATTATTGGTTACACTCTGAAAATTGGAAACTTCTACGAATTGGACGACTGATGTTACGTGCAGCAAATTGCAGAAATTGAAAGTCCCCGGCGTCCATATAATAAGTTACTCGGTAATTCTTTGAAAATACACAAGTTGATTGTGATAGGATTTATTAAATGCGTTTTCATTCAAGTCAGACACTATTAAGTATACATAAAATAATATCCATCCATCAGAAATGTTCATAGCTTATGTGTGTATGTAGTTTTATCTTGCATTGATACAATTATCAAACATTCATATAATTTATGATTCATTCATTCATTCATATATGTATAATAATTTATATAATCTCATGCTATAATCTTAATGTTTCCTCTAGTACAAACACGCGTTTATGACGTAATAAATAATATATATATTCTGTTTTGAATACATTATGTTAACAAATTATGCAGAATTCAATTATAATATTTTTCAAATGATATAGATTAAGAAAATACATGAAAAGTGTATGTTAGAACAAGGTTTAGAAAAAAGTGAAAATTAGAATTCTAAAAGCAATTGTTCACTACACCCGTTTAATTTAGAGCTCTTAATAGGACGAAACATTTTATTAGCAAATTTTATACACCCGGTTTGTGAAGCCACTCGAAACTTTGGCTGTATAGCAACTCGTTAAACAATGTCACAGAGGACATTTCAACTTTCCATACAGTATAAGTGACCCTATTATTCTGCCTAAACCTATTACTACTGCGCTTTACGTAAGTTTTATATGCGAGAAGCATACAGTAATAGAAAAGGTGGAGGGTCTTCTTGAAAAGCCACATTATTATCCATGTATGAAGACCAAGACTTTTTACCGTAAAACAATGTTTATTACTTCGCTCAAATGCAAAATGATTTAAAGTGAACTGTGACTTGTTATTTATAAGCACTCATTGGTATCTTAGAACCGTATTCGAACTACCCGCGCCATCTAACTTGATAATTTATTTGAAAATCAAATAAAGGTGAACATTAGGAGATTTAAACTAGATTTTGAATCAGACTTTTAAGTTCAGGCTAAATTTATATCCCTGCTTGATAAATTGTTTATCAAACAACGAGTAATAGGTTCACCACTTCTCACCAAAAAATGCAAGCCCGCAAGCCGAAACAGCCAACGTCAGAACGGTCAAGAGAGCCGTCTTGGGCTCGCGGTCCGAACTCGCTGCAAATTCCAAGCCCGTTCAGCGAACCTCGCTTACCTCGGGCCAGCTTCGTCCACCCCCTCCCTTTGCATAACCCAAAAGGCCCAAAGGACCACCTCACTCTCTCTCTCTCTCTCTCTCTCTCTCTCTCTCTCTTTCTGCGCGCAGCAACAGCAGCCAGCAACAATCGGTCCTCGATTGGGTCTCTCTACTTCTCCTTTTGCCCCCTCTCCACTGAAACAACTCGTCTCCGAGGCCCCCCTCCCCATCCCTTCTCCTCACGAGGAGGTAAAGCTGCTCGCGAGGGGGCAACTCACCAGCAAAGGCAGTGAGAGAGAGAGAGAGAGAGGCTAATCTCGAAGTAGCCCGTGTAATCGATGCTTTTTTCTCACCGCGCGCGGCGGCGGCAGTGGGTAGAGAGGCGCAGGAACGCGAAACCTGCGGTACTGTGGTCTGTACGGTCGCAGCGTGGTACAGTTCCCACGTACCTTTTACACCCCTCACTCTCTCGACTTCTCTCTCTCTCTCTCTCTCTCTCTCTCTCTCCCTCTGTCTCTCTCTGTTCGCCTTACCTCTATACACATATATACACGCCTGTGTACCCTTCTATACCTTCTCTCTGTTTCTTCTCTCTTTCTCTCCATGTCTGACCACCAACTTCTCTTTCTTTCTTTCTCTCGCTGGTGCCTTCTTTTTTTTTGCGGGGCGAATTCACGCACTGTCCGTGTATGCGTGTATGTGTGCGCGGGTATATATTCGAATGATATGTGTGCGAATATTGAGCGGATCTTATGGGGATTGGCAGTGCGATCTTCGTGATGTCTTTGATTTATGCAGCTTCTTGCTGACTATCGCTGGAATACAATTTAGAGGGTACTTATGCAAATCCAAATTTCTGCATGTTTCTGGAGTATTGGTTTTTCGCGCATTTTTACATCGCTCGATAGTCCATAAAATTCTTTAAAAATCTTTTATCGAGAAGACATTCTTTTGTATTCTTCATATCAATTAATAATTTCAGCGCACTGGACTGTACTGAGCCATTTGCATATAACAGTTCCCGCGACGTTTTATAGAAAAGTCATATATAATTTATACGCTTGCATTCTCTTGTTGGCATTATGTGAGCGGAATTAACGATCCGAATTTCCATTTACTATCCTTTTAGTAACTTTTCGAATACCAAGTGCCACACAATGTTGCGTGCACTCCTCCGCACACAATGACTTGTTGGATGAAAGACATTGTCTCGGCTATATACAGCCACCCACAACTAATCAAAATAAACCCCATAAATATCGGTATTTTGAAAAAACGATTGCAGCTTAATTGTAATCCGAGAGGTAGTTACGTAAAGGGAATGTGTGCGTGTTCGCGCGTTCAGTAGCTGTGCGAATGTGCAAACGAAAACGTCCGCCTCTCCTCGCAGTAGCATTTACTCGCTCTCTCTCTTCCTCTAACCCAATGTTTTGAAGGTAAATGTTTAAGCATCGCGCATTTGCTTGCCCACGGAAACCCAAAGTCCGCTCTAGCCGTATTCATGGGTATACTGAGGAGCTGCCAACAATGCAAAACGTCTAATTTACAATTGCTTAGCTGCTGATGGTCCGCAGGCTTTAAATAGAAGCCCGTTACGCGTAGGCGCTCGTCTTGTTTAGATATTGCAGCTGCTGGTTTGCACTACCGCCTTTTGTTAGTCGTTATATGTTTGTCTATACGTATATATTTCGTTCGAGTTATAAAACGGAGACTTTAACAATCTCGTATCCGTAGTTTTTTTTCAGCGCGTCGCGGAACTATATTTTATCTTGGCAACGTTGACTGAATGCACACGCGATGCGATATTATCGGGTTACATATGACGGCAGAGCGAAATTGTGCTTACCGTTTCAAAGATACCGTGGATGTCTCGCATTATGAAATGTATATTCCTGCACTGCGAAGTTCTTCGGAACTGTTATAAACTTTACACTCTCCGATAATCGATAAATAGATCATAACAAATTCAAAATAAGCGCCTATGATGATATTTAGGATGATCCTTGTTAAAGGTATATAATTTAAAGATTGTCCCACACCTCTCGATGAAATTGTAAATAGTTTGTTCAAATATGAACTGGCGAGTTAACGCTGAAGTGTCGAAATTATGCAGAGAGACAGCAACTCGCTTGTAACAACTGTTGTAAGCTACTTATAACACTTGGCTAAGCGCATAATAAAACCCATCCTTAATTGACCTAATCTTCTGGTAATCACGAATTTCTCAAAACGCCGTAATACGATCTAACCACAAAGGACTATACTTCACCAATGTACAGTATATCGTGACCAATACCAAAGTTTGCTGAACCTGCGAAATCCAGCTTTTCACATGGCCATTACAGATACTATAATGGGGCCGGAGGCTACTGAAGAGCCCGCATATCGCGACCCCATTACAATGCTCGAAAATTTCTCTCTCTTCCCCTCCTACGTGTAACGTAACGCGCCTCGAGAGACATTCACAATCGTTTAAATACCAAGGGAATGTGGGGGACGATTGGGCGGTGTGTGCACTCTCTCTCTGCTGGAATAAAACGCAAACGAGCTAACACACAGACGTGGCGCGCAGTACATAAACGAAATAAGCAGTGAACGCAGCCTCGGCGCGCGGATATACACACGTTCCTCTTTTTTGCCTCTCTCTCTCTCTCTCTCGCTCTTGCCCGTGTACACACGCACACACACATCCCGCAAAAGAAGAATAAGAATACAGAAGAGGAGGAGGAGGAGGAGGAGGAGGAGGTGGAGGACGAGGCAGAAGAAGAAGAAGAACCGCTCCTCGAACCTCTCCCACACACGGTGGCGCTAAAATAAAATGACCAGCGTGGAATGCCGAAGCAGCTCCGGGCCACGCTGCTCGCACACACTTCGCTGTAGAGAAAGAGAGAGAGAGAGAAAGAAAGAGAGAGCGAGAGAGAGAGAGAGAGGGGGATGGGCCTGGCTCAGCGAGAAGAGAGGGACGAAGACGGTATGCGCGGATGCTATATAGGCTTATGGTTATATTCTGGCGCATCCGCGCACGCGCGAACCTTCGCCTACACACGTTTGCACGCGTGCACGTGCCGGAAAAGGAGAACCGCATCATGCAGCTCGCTGCACCACCACCACAACCACGTATATGCCATACGTGGTATACACGGACTCATAGTCGTGTGCATTATGTGCAGCCTATGGTGAGAAGAAGAAAGAGAAGGAGGAGGGAAAGTTGCAGCGTGCAGCAGTGGAACAAAGAGGCATCGAAGGGAATTTGTGTGTGGGACTCTTTTCGACTGGCCGAGGACAATTTTGGTAATGCTGGGAATGCTCGGAGAACTCTTTTTATACGGCTTGATAAGATTGCGTATCTCTCCGTGAGTACTGAGGAATCTGGATCGGAAGTTGGATAATGCGTAGTTCGTTCAAGTGGTCGACGATTGTTATTATTGATAATTGGATCTGCTAAGTGGTATAACATCCATGATTAATTTCGGGTGATGGATGGTAATGACTGATATACAAGATCGAGATGGCATGAAACACGCTAATTGCGCATCTGAATTTGTAGAATGAAATAGGATTTCTGTCTTACAAGTAATTAATGTATGTACACGTTGTTAGCATTCAATGGCTTGAAGTGCATTTGAATTATTTGAAAATTTATCAAGAGATTTGCAACGTTGAGTGGAACAAACTGGAATGAGTTGAGAGTAATTACAAAGGCTAATGGGTTTCAAGTTTAATCCTGCATTCCCACTTAAATGGATCAAATTATTACTTTTAATCTGCTAAGTGTACATTGCACTGATAGTTTATAAGTAATTAGATTCAAATCCTGAAGTTACTCAAGGCTGATTTGGTGCATCCTCTGGAAATAATTTTGATGTTAATAGGATTGGTTAATGAAGTATCTTCGGTAAATAATTTAATAATACACAGATGAATTGGTTATGACGATATTATTTTGCAATAATCCTCGTGACCATTATGGAAATAAATGCAGAAATTCCAAATCATTGTTAAGTATCGGATAATCTTTTCTTAAAATGTTGAAATAAACGATTCACACTCCGTTGTCTTTTGCAATTTATCATTATTGTTTTCTGACAACGACTTTCATGCAATTTATATGGGTATAATTGAAATAAGAAACTGACGATTGAGTAAGTTAATAAGTTATACATTATTGTTGTTGCGTGGATACAATCTAATTTTAACAAATATACAAATTGACAATCCAAAGATACGCAAGAGAAAACAATGGCTACTAAAAGCTTCTAAAACAGCTAGAATCATTTCAATTAAAGCTTAAACGATCCCCGTAACTGTTTGTAATTTCTGAGGGCAGAAATAGAATCGATGAACGAGAGAGAGAGAGAGAGAGAGAGAG
>UELV01164531.1:0-11369 GCA_900490015.1 Megastigmus stigmatizans
TCTCTCTCTCGCTCAGGTCCTTGGCTCTCCTCTGTAAGGCTCCTCTGGGCTATAGCTATGCGCGAAGACACGTTCGGCTGTGCAAACCTAGCCGCCGATGAGTAAACCGGTGTACAGCCCCTGGCGTCCACTGACTGCTGCGCTGCATCGGGACGGTTTGGCCAAGACTTGGCTAAGTAATTGGATCGAGGCCGACCAAGTGGAGAGCGAGAGAGAGATAGAGATAGAGAGAAGAGATAGCGAGCGGGCTTTAAGCAGCTGTGCGGCGGCTACCTGGACCAAAGTTGCTTGTTAACGCTCTGGAGTCTCAAGATCGCCAGCTCTCACTGTGTCGCGTTAAGGGCTCGTTCGTTCATTTTTCTTTTTTTTTTCATTCTCTTTGGCTCACTTTTTGCCGTCTCCCACGAGAACTCTTTCGAGGCTCGCCAGCTAAGAGCACCTGTCATTCGCTCATTCATTCATTTTGCCATTGCTGATTGGAGTTGTCTGAAGATGAACTCAAACTTTCAATAATTATGCTTGAAAAATTCACTTCAATGCTTTTACAAGATTTTGCAATGAAATAACAGCTCAATTTTCATTTCAACTGCATTTTTCACTTTCAAGTATACCTTGATTCAGTTTTTAATTTGAAAAATCTTATCGAGTAGCTGTAAAGTTTGCATTCAACCAACTCGACTTATATATGCCCGTCATTATGTTCTACTCTCTGTGATTATTATATTTATAATAAATTTTTAAAAAAAGCTTCATTAAAAAGAACCATTCACTAGCACATATAGCCAACTCCTCAAAAATAATTATGATTCATTTAAAAAAATTATTATCGCTTTTTTCACGTGCTTACTAATTTGTACAAAATAGAAATACCTTTTAATAATTTGTGAAGTTGATAATTCTTTGTACGTCAGCTCCGTATCTTTGGCAATCGTTTTCATTTTGAACTATTCGCCCGAGAAGCCATTTGCTATATAGTCCACGCAAATTGACAATGTAATGTATGCCGATAAAGCGATACTGTTTCGTCTCGTAGGACTAACCATAGTCTATCGTCCGAGTATTGATCACGACTCAGAAGATTGTAAAGTGACCGATGTTTGCCAAAAGATAACCATTGCTATAGTAACGATTGTTATGTACAACCACTGGTACTGAAATTGGAAGAAATACCGTAGTGCAGTTGATGAACGTCAGAATGACACTCGAGATCTCTATAACAAGATTACAGATGGCATCTACCATGATCTCCGTACTCTATCGGTAAGTCTATCGGAAGATTTATAGAAAGATTACTCATTTTAATATGAACGAAATCGCTAGTCTAAATTAGCCCATAGTTTTTCTTTTTTTATCATCGTAATCTATAAAAATCGTACGTAAATAAACGTATGATGAAAAAAAAGTTACAAATACTTATAAAACTAAACAAATCTTAAAGTATTTAAAGTATAAAGTATCTCATTTATTGATAAATACTTTTGTGATCGTCTCCGACACAAATGCAGTCAAACTCGTAAACATAAGATATAGACATCCAAATAGGTGATCTCTCTGTATAATGTTAATAATTAATCTTATACATTCGTAATGTATAAAGAGCGGTTAAAAAACGTACACCTCCCGTAAGACCGGTGGTGGACCCTAAAAATAAAATAAATGACTTATTTTTTAACCCGGGACCAGCGAGTTCTCTTTCCACCATCATCAAATATAAAAACATCAGGTTGTTTTCAAGTATACTTTGTATGTATACTGATTATAAAGATCGGGGATTCAAAATCAAACTTACAAAGATTGCGGGGTATTCAATTATCGGGCATTTGAAAAGTCCGAGGAAGCTAAAACTAATATCGATTCGGAGACTAGTGGCGTAACATCTTCGCCTTGGAAACTTGGCTGAGTGAATTTCGGGATGAAAGCGAGTTTGAGCTTCTTGATCGTACTGGAGCGTGATTCGCTAAAGCGCACTGGGCGATTTAATGTTACGGGGAATCAACGCATTCGGGGGAAAACTTAAGTAAACGGACCTAACGATAGTTCGTTTTAAATCCCTTTCTTTATATGCCGATTAAAACTCTTGGTCCTTAATAAGCGTGTATCATTTTAGATATTACACATGTATTATCTATATAGAATGTTTAATTACACGAAAGAAATAGATATACAAATGCGAATACAAATGCGAATACTAATATGTAGAGATTTTGTTTTTCATAAATCTATACGTTTATATTCATATGTCTGATCTTCAAAGGATTAAAATAAATCCAAACAAATCTTTCCACATTTCCGAATGATATTAGGGAATAAATAAAACATACAGCTTTTAACGAAGACAAAAGTCTAATTCTTTATTGATCTCCTGAATAACGTATTCTATTCGATTTGTTAACTGCAATGAATGGACGAATGAAAAGAAAAGTCTCCGTCACTTGAATTCGACAGAGCAAATGAAGAATGAAACGTATAGAATATTGCTTGATTTGGTCAAAATCGGTTAATCTCCAGAAATCTCGCAAATAACGAAAAAAACATAAGGTATTAAGGGAAAGAAAAATAAGCCAGACCATTACATGACATTTGGGAAAATCCTGGAATCCGACGATTAATGGTCTGAGATACGTATCCAGCTTTTGCTCTCTCTCTCTCAAGATAGAGAGAGAGAGAGAGAGATACGCTGTTGTCCAGTTGTGCGCGCGCCTCCATCTCGCAAATAATCCTTAATAAATTCCGTTGGTACGCGACGAGCTAAAAATAGCGCGAGCTTGCAGAAAAGTGGAAGGGCGCGAGACGGAGAGGCAGGTACTCGTGGAAACCGGCGCAAAAGTGTCATTTTTTCGGATTTACGATCAATTTCTCCGGGGTACGGTGTATTTGTCAACGACGCCCTGCGTCCGCCCGCTGCAGCCGAGCTGTAGTGCGCGCCGTCGCATAAATAACCTGAGCGCATCCTCTCTTCCTCTCTCTGCCTCGCTCTTTCCCTCCTTTATCTGGTTTTCCCTTTTATATTTATACTTCTCATTCTTCATAAAGTCGAGATAAATGTTAAAGGCTCAATTAAACAAATAGCTTTTTATTAAACGGCACTGGACTGGACAATATCTTCCTTTTAATCTAATACATGAAAATTTATAGAGCGAAGAAATTACGTAAGTTATATAGATTCTAGGATAACGTGGGAAATCACAAGACTAAATAATTTGTTGTACGATATCTGTTAAAATCAATATTTCTTTAATTTGACAGTGAATTTTATTTAGCCATTCGTCATTTAAAAAACAACTGTAATCGTTGAAATATATTCTAATAGTTATATTATCTCTTTTTATAAAATACTAAGTTGTCATTCCCAAATAATAAAAGAGCTTATCATTCTAAAAGTGACAGTATATTAAGATAATTAGGAGACATTTTTTTGTTTTAAGTAATTATCAGTTTTTTATTAAAGAGTAATTTATTTACCGTTTCTTTAGCTCAGTTGAAGTATAATTTGAATTATCAATACTTTTTTACCTCGTGCATTTACCCACAGTCTATTGATCTGTGCTCTGCGAAGCACACAGACAGATATCAAAAACCTCCTCGTAAAAGCTTTCAAATACGTCTCTTTAACGCAGCTGCATTCAACTAATATATACGTAACGCTCGCTTGTCCGCGGTTCGCATACGGGCTCGCAGCTCTTTTTATTTAGTGTCTCGGATCTTTAGCTGACTGGAAAATGACCCAGTGACCCCTTCCGGCGACTTTCTCCGCGCACTCATGACTGGTATATTTCATTGTTGAAAAATCGCACTTCGACCCGAGTACCTTTTTTGCGACCTTATACACATTTGCGCGTATACATTCTGAAAGCTATAGCACAATGTTTTTCCTGACTTTTGGCGTACGTATAGAATCTATTCGGGGTAGAATTATGCACGTCATGTTTGCTCAAGCTAAAGCAAATAATGACAGTTTTATCTACGTTAATGCTAGGATACGGTGTTTCGTGCGGTTTATGTAGCAAACAGTCGGTTGTAGAATATTTCATAATGTATCACCTTAGAACACGAAATCAAATGTATATACATTTTAAATTCATCCGTATTTCTTAGGCTATGTCTGCGTAAAATTTATGAACCATTAATTGCTAAACTTAATGATGATAAAAGCACATTCCAAATGGCTAACACCAACAAAATATTTTCTTTAATTAAAATCCACGTACCGTTTACGCAACATACATATACATATTATATATATACAAGTAACACTTAACTGACGAAAAAATGAAGCTAGTCCCACAATTATCACATAGTAGCGTAAAATCCAGTCCGTCGTTATCCTATCCGCTGGATATTTTAAGCCTCGCTCTTACCCGATCCACTTAAGAAGGAGAGAGAGAGAGAGAGAGAGAGAGAGAGAGAGAGAGAGAGAAGAGAGAAACACGAGTGGATCGTCGCTTCGTCGATTAATTCAACCCACTTCCATCCCTCTCCGCGCTCGTCATCAGCGCTTATTAACGACGAAACGACCATAAAGAGAGAGAGAAAGAGAGGGAGGGAGGAGACATCGGTGGTTAGAGCGTCTTGTGGCGCCTCGACGGACGGCTAACGAATCGACGTCCTTGAGTGTGAAAAACAAGAGTGGAACAAGTGCAGCAAGCAAGCAAACCGAGGAAAATAACGGCCAACAAGATAGAGAGGAGAAGAGAAGAAAGAAGGAGGGAGAGAGAGAGAGAGAGGCGCTTATCCTATATAACTAAAGACAAGGAAAGATAGAAAATGGTAAAGAATATGCCAAGTGGAGTCAAGTGGTGTAGGCTCCGATGTGACGCGCATCTGCCGCCGCCGCCGCCGCCGCCGTCGCCGTCGCGACCGAGTCTTCATCGACGTCGCTTCCATCTCCTCCTCCTCCTCATCCTCCTTCTTTTCTTTTATTTTATGTATTCGTTGCGTCATGTTCTCCTTGCCTTCATCGAGTTATAGCCGAGCGATGTAGCCCTCTCTTCTCTCTCTCTCTCTCTCTCTCTCTCTCTCTCTCTCTCTCTCTCTCTCTCTCCCGTCGTCTGCGCGAGGATATATTTTTTCCAGCGACTCCTCCTTCAGCGTGCAATCGCGACCTAATTGACAAGCCGAGGAGGGGGTAGAAACGCTTATGCGCTCTGATTGAAACGCGCACGGATGCGATGCAAAAGTCTCGGAATTCGCGTGCGGTGGCTTCGTTCTCTCTCTCTCTCTCTCTCTCTCTCTCTCTCTCTCTCTACCTCTCTCGAACACTGGCTTCTTCTTCTTTTTACGAGCGCCGGGCCGATGCTCATTGCCCCGACTTCTTGATCTTACTTGTCTCTTTATTACCCTCTTGGCCTTTTCAGGTTTGTTATATTGTATTCTTTCTCCTTATTTTTATTCATAATATCAGTTGAGCAAAGTTTTCCTGTAGATGTTTGTCAGTCGAGGAAATTGATTGTACCCTTACTAAGGATCATCGGATTTGCATCGTTCAATCAGATACTAGAGTACTTGGATTCTGTTGATTGAATATTGTAATTGTTGTACAAAGACATTTTTAAAACGATTCAAAGTTCTTGATACCAATTAGTTTACCGACAATTATTTTTGTGGTATTTTACAAATGTGCAGAAGTATCGTAAGAATATTTTAACAAGATGTCATTGTAAAGATATTACATGATGGACAGTCTAATAGAAAAGCATCTTCAAGTATAACAGCGTTTCCATTTCATTTTGTTATAGTCTTGAAAAATTTCTGCAGTATGAGATCGCTGGAAATCTTGTACAACTTGGAATTAAAGACATAATTAAAAAGTGAATTTAAGAGAATTAATTTCAAAGATATACCGGGGGAACGAAGCGATATGTAAACGTTGTGTATTCCAATGGGCTTCCAGCCAAAAGTACGGATATACCTCAATTCAATCCCTAAGTACAATTTGAATGCAGCTTAATAGACACAGTAATCCACGAGTTGCCCATAAATTATAATTTACAATGAATAACACGTTCTTATGTAGTTCGAATGAATGCAATGCTTGATTTATAAGAACTTGTTAACTTTGCAGCAAAAGGAAGAATAATAATAAATTTGAAAGTGGAAAGGCGTTTTCTAAGAATAAAAGATGCACCATTACATTGGCATCAACGAGTTTACATATGCAATAATTGCTTTAATTGTGATCCGCAAGGAGCACACATCAATTCCCCGGGGAATTAATTTTAATCAGTCCGAGAGAGATGATTTATGATTCGCAGTGATGACAGAGAGATAACTAATGTACTTCTGTAAATGGATCTTGATTAATCTTTCACGTGGCGATATACTTCGTTCCCGTCAGCAACTATTATAAGGAATTAAAGTTCGCATGAATAATTAATAGCAAATTTATCCGTGGACCAAAACTATCTCTTTCTCCCTTTGATCCCAATATAGTATAGTGACTAATTACAAATTAAATTTTAATCATCTAATGAACTACTGCTATTCTCGCTTCTATTCCCATTGATGCAAATAATTGATACCCCTATTTACACCTATTTACTAAGTACGAATCAAACGAATAATAGGATTTCAATAATGCTAATTTACAATAATCAAACAAAAATTTTCTTATATATGAATTTGTAGAAATTTCTTTTTCGGCTTCCAGAGCGCTTACTTTTTTTTCTGAAAGGCGAGTAAATATTATGTAAAAACATAAAGTATAAAAGAACAAAAGAGCTCATTCAATATTCCTCCTTTTTTATTTATCATATTCAGCTAGAGTACTCCTC
The DNA here is from genome assembly GCA_900490015.1 of Megastigmus stigmatizans. Lineage (NCBI taxonomy): Eukaryota > Metazoa > Arthropoda > Insecta > Hymenoptera > Megastigmidae > Megastigmus > Megastigmus stigmatizans. The sequence continues at coordinate 6,771 of UELV01164531.1, forward strand.
GAAAATCAGCATATAATTTAAAAAGAAAAAACATAATAAATTGCCCGACGTCGTATAAAGCGGTAAGGAAAAAAAGCAAACCTTACGGGTGGGCTGTCGATCTCGTATAGCTAAAGAATACATCAACAGTTTGTATAAAAAGACATTGGAGTAAGGGCTCATAACAGTGAAAAGTAAGTGCGCGCAGTAACGCGCGGGACGATGAGCAAGCCAAGTCGGTCGGGCGGGGCGAGCGCGCGAGGAATAGAAAAGCCGCTAATACGGGACATTACGAGAGTTCGGCTCTTCTCTCTCTCTCTCTCTCTCTCTCTCTCTCGTGCAGCTCAGCTAGCGCATTATTACTGGGCTATTACACCCGGTAGATCGCGCGCGCGCCCGAGAGAGAGCTTGCCACGTATGCAGTAGCTCCCGGAGAGATCGGAAGGGTAGGGCTTGCCTGCCACCTATATATATAACCTTGGGAAACGATGCCTGGCAGCGCGCAGCTGTAGGGCTAGACTCTCGGTATCGCTGGACACTATATATACTCGAATCGACTTGAGCTCGGTGCAGACCCCGGACGCATTCGGACGCGCTACCGCTCGAGGCGCTTTTAAACCTAATGGCAGCGCACGGCAACCGCATTTCGGTAGCGCGCACCGAAAGAGGGAGCGGGGACTCCCCCCCGGTGCTGCCGCTGATGTAGCGACTCCGGGAGTACAATGCACAGCCGGGGCCATTCGATTCGAGCGAGCCCGCAACGAGCTCTTAACGTTAAGGCCGCGATTTTAGCGCGCGAGATATTGCCGAGCCGGCACTCCCTGTAGCTTATACTACACCTTCCCCTTCATCTGCACTGTTTGTGTAGACAACCGACTTTTGCCCCTTATACTCGGCTTCTACATTCCGTTTAGCTGCAGCCGCGCATTTAAAAGAGTTACCGCGGTCTTAGCGCGACGCAGGCTTTCTTCTCCGGAAATTTCGCGGAATTTTTTAGCTACGCTGTCGCGCGCGGATTTCAGGTGTTCTGAAACAACTTTTTAAATTAAATCAACCGTATTACGTTAAAATCACTGCTCCTGCGAACACAGGGATCACAGCAATTAATGGGATATTCTTCGAGAAATTCTCATACTTACAGTATATGTACCAGGCAGAAAATATATATTTATAAAATTTCAAGTTTTGGATTGAGCTTTTTATACGTTATGGATTTCATTCATTTCATAATAAGTTCTAAAAATAAAAATGATTATTTTCTTTTTCAAAATAAAGTTATTTTTTTTTTTAATTATAAATATAACATATTTACTGTCGCTAAAAAAGTTCATTTTAACTTTATACGTTCAGTATTTCATAGTAATCACGGAAACTAAATAATATACACTGAGAGAAAGACCGCCTAACAGTAAATGTTAATATTATGTCTTCAAGTATTTATCAGTGAGTTTAATTTCTTAGCTAAAAAATTGTATGTCTCAACAGTTAATACAGCAAGGACAAGCGTCGTTTTTGAGGATAGCGTAAAGGGCTTCTCACTCATATTATGCTATCACGACGACCAATTGCAAGACAATAACCCCAAGCTCTTACACCATAAGCCCGATACTCTCAAGTTGAGATTTTCAAAGGGATAGCAAAAATTCTAAACTATTCTATTCTAGACTGTTTTATACGTAATTACACAAACTCTAAATTTGTAAGCCGCAGACCCTTTGTTTAAGTATTCGATGTATTAACAGTTAAAAATCAAGCAACAAATATCTTAATTGTTAAAAAAATACGTAATCGACGGTATTTTAATGTACGTGTCTTAACAATTACTGTATATTCTTAATTGTATTAGATTTTCTTTCTCTCGGTAATACGCGTTGTATCTTCTTGAATTATATAGCAATTGAGAACTGTACTTAAGAACGGAGGTTTAAATTAAGGATATAAGAAAAAAATCTTAGAAATGGAAAAGGGAATGCAAAGCAGAATAGAGAGAGAGAGAGAGAGAGAGAGAAGCTCGAGATATAGAGTTGTAAGAGCAGCAGCAGAGAAGACGAAGAAAGCTGTGAAGATAGTATTTATAGGACTTTAAGCTCGGCGTCGACTTTGTTCTGGCTGGGTTTGTTATGGAAATTCTCTTACACTGTGCGGAAAATTATAGTTCCGCGAGTCTCGAGACTGTTTCCGAGAAATGTCACAGTTGTACGTCGACAATAGTTATCGTTCTCACTCCGTCCTTGTTTTAATTGACTCCAGTATACATTTATTCCGGTGCAGTGGTGAAAATATTCATTTCACCGACGCAGTACTGGAAAAAGCGTCTTTTTATAGCTAATATTTTATAGACAGACGTTCTATCATATTGAAGCTCGTTAATTGCGTTTGCAAAGTTGTTGAAAAGTAAATTATTGCAGTGTAACGGGATAAAAGTTAATGGTACGTTTGTAATACATGGTTGAAATTTAAATTACAGATTGTATAAATTGTACACGAGGTACGCAATTTTGGAATACGTTACATCCGATAAGACGCAAAAGATAAAAAATCTCATGCATCCACAATGTTTCTGTAGACGCAGTTTGCGAGCGTATAAGCACAGGCCATAAAAGCGAGTGTAGGCAAAAAAAAGAAATTCAGATGCACGCACGTTGCCTTTCGAGAGACGAGAAAGAGAGAGAAAGAGAGAGAAAGAGAGAAAGAGATAGAGTAGCTCGACACATGTGCACTATACACACACTTGGGCTCGTGTCATCTTGGCGCACATGGCACTGCACACGCCTTATTACACGCGCGCACGATTTCGAGGGTCGCTCGTCGTCCTCCGCACTAGACGTACACTATGTATACCGAGCAAAGGGCGTCCAGTGGGCGAAGTCGGGCACGTTTTGCCCAGCACTTGTGCCCTGCTCTTCGACGCTACTCGCTCTCTCTCTCTCTCTCTCTCTCTGTCTCTCACACACACACACTTCATCCTTGCCGGTCCTATGAGCCACTCGACGCAGCCGAGACAGAAAGAAGCCCCGAAGCATCTACTGCACTAGACCCCCGTCAGGGTTTTCGGTTTCCAAAGTGATGCGTCGCTCGAGAGCTCTATGCTGCTGCAGTTTATTTTAGGTTTTTTTCCCCTCTCTGCTATGCGTGCAAAAAATATTCTTCTGCTATAGCTTCGTCAACTGTATACGAATGAACTCGATGTATAGTAACAAAAATAGTACCAAAAATAGCGGAATCTTTATATAGTAGTTTTTCTAATTGCAATTCAAAAAATTACCTCATTTTTTGGCAAAATAACAAAAACTGTTTGAATATAGCGAGAGATTACAAAGTTCACGATTTGTGATAAACAGAGCCTGAAAAACGCATTAAAAATGGCGCCATTCGTTTGTAATTTTATTGCGGCTTATGTAAATGATCGAATTAATGCAGAATGTGCAGTAAAATAGATGAATTTAATCGGTTCAGTTTATAGATTAAAATTGTGAAGGACTAAATTGATCCTCGTGGAATGTAAATTTGGCAAACAATCTTTATTAATTTGCGACGTTTCGAGGGCACAAAAATGCGTAAATCCTCTTCTTCAGGCTGACATGAAAATATAAAAGAAAAGAAAAATTAAACACAGTCCGAAATGCTGGTATATACATAACGTACCTATAGACTTAAAATGAGTGTACATAAACGAAATCACATGATTTCGTATAGTCAAAATTTAAAACGATCTTTCAACTGGTCAAAACGTGTAACTGAAAAACAATTAAGACGGGAATAAATTAGTAACACTAACATTATAAACTCAGCGAAAACAAATACCAAGAAAATGCGGAAAATCACTCACTTTTTCTTATGCCTTGGCCATTTTCACACATAGTGCGTTCGGAATTATCTATACTTATTAACACTAGAAAGGCGGAGACTTAGTATATACAAAATGATTGCTTTTGGGTAATACAGGTATAACACGTATATATATATACCGGAAATGAAGGAGGGGGGAGGCAACTACAATAATTAATAAACGCATTTATATGTTGTACAAAAAGTCAAAAAATTATAAGAAGCTGTGTCATTATATACATAACTGTTTTTCTAATTGAAATTGAAAAGCAGTCAAAATGACTTCCTTAGGCAATCTAGTGTTAATCACCTTTGAAAAGGTGTTGTCAAAACGGAGGATATAGCCGTAATGATCAATTAATCTATTGAACTATTGAAATGAATCTGCAGTATTTTAAGAATAATAAATCATTTTCTTTCTGACAATATTGGAAAAATTGCCTTCAACAAATCTTGGAGGGCATATGAGCTGTGATCATCACCAAACGAGCCTAAATGGTACATTTCTCTATTAAAATGTTTTCTTTAGTAATATTATAATATTTTAATAGCTTAACCTTTAAAGGGCCGGGTTTTGAGGTTTCGAAACCTCCTTTGAAAGTGCCCAAATTCATGTCTTGTATCACCCATCAACTATGTACAATGTTCCTATCATGGACCGAGCCGATATATCGGCTCTCCGGCCCTGGAGGGTCATGAAAAATTTTTAGTTCGGTAAAATAGGAATAAAATCATATTCTCAGGTTTCGAGATGTGCTGCATCCAAATCTGGAGTCTGATCGGTCATAACTG
>UELV01164533.1:0-13792 GCA_900490015.1 Megastigmus stigmatizans
TATATATATATTGCATGTACGGTGCGCATTCTATATAGGAGAGAGATTTTAATCATTCGAGCATCCCGCGAGCAAATAGTATACTGTCAAATTTAAAAAAAAAGTCGCAATTGCGCGATGAAATTATGTCTCGAAGCATAATTTTGAACGTTGCGCGACAGCCGAGTCTGTGCGCGCAATTTACCCGAGATTTACAAGAACTCGCTCGGTGAATAGATTTCACTTAATTCCGCGATTCCGATATTTATCAATGCATTGCGCAAGTCGCGTTGAATTTAGTGGACGTCGAGGTGGTTTCGGTGCCGAGGCCGCGGTAATAGCAACAGATTTAAGGATTCGCTATAAAATCGCCAATGGCACCGAACTCATTTCGTATCAGAAATATCGACTTTCTAGTCGCCCAACATTCTGCACATGACTGACATATCCACCGAATATAAATATCCCAAAAGGCCGCGGCGCATATACAAGAATGAACGATTTTGGCGTTAAAAATATATCACACGACGCGTGCGTATTTACGGAAACGTAATAAACACTTGAACGTTATCGTTTCCAATCCTGTTCGCTACCGACGAAAAATTCCAATTATACGACCTGCGGCGGGACCTTATGGGAGTACGCGAAATTTCTAAAGTGATATTCCACGGTGAAAGTATACCGAGAGTAATGCCGAGGTATTCCTAAATTTCATACCGGAACCGTAAAAATTGTTCGTAACGATCGATGAAAAATCCGACATAATTATCTTACCAAAGGTTGACCAAACCAATACGGAACCATGCAAATGCCTCCGCGAAGGTTTATACATCGTCGTTGTTATATCAAAACAAAGCACCGACACCGAATCGCGTTTCAGCAATTAAACAAACAAGGTCAAATCTAATCGTGGTTCACATTCCGTGGTCGACAAACAATTCCGAGACTCGCGGTGCATCGAAAGAAAAGCAACGAATCGCTTGGATTCTCGGGTTATGTACCCAATAGTATCCGCGCGCCTCCTATCAATGCGAATTATCGCTTTTCTCTTTGTTTTCAAGCAGCGATTTGTCTACCTGTAGCCGTGCGTATATATATACATGATAAATAGCCGTTGGATTTTAAGGTACATCTTGCAGGTCTACCTGATTTATCGAGAGCGTCATAGTTGGTATAGTGATTCGTTACGCGCCTCTGAATAGCAGATAAATCTCGCACTGTCTCGCGGGTGCCAAATTACATGCGAGATTATTATTAATAAGTTGGCGCGAGTACTTGTGCATTGTGCACACGTGAGGGGTGTAAGTCAATTATGAAGAAGTGCGGGCACAGTAAGGCAGTTTTTAATTTTGATACAAAATTTTGTTAACGTATATAGAAAGAGGGCTCTCGATGATGTGTATGCGGTGGAGGCAATTTGAGAATCTCGCTGCTGCTCGCTTTACTCGAACGACCTTTCGTATGATTTCGCTGCACAATCGTATAAGCTGATTTATATAATCTGTACAATTTTCTATTTGCTCGTGAAATTCCATTATGGGAGAAGAAATTTTCGATCTTCGAACTCGAAGGATTATATGAATTTTGTTTTGTAGGCTATTCTGTCCCCTTCCGCTCTTGTGCATAGCAACGAGTTTTATACTATAAATCAATTTAAGGAACGCTGTTTCTAAATAAACGATTTCTATCGAAATGTTTTCCTTTTATCGACTAAAATGTATATCGAGAGATAAGGCTATATACATATATATACCGCCTTTACAAAAGTAGAATATGCTTTTAAACTGGTCTAAACTGTTATATTCCAAGAATTAGTTAGCAACAAGTCACTCGAGGAGTATTAAAGTATTTTTATTTCAGCGCTAAATAAGATTCTCGGAATCGCGCTTTCATATATATACGATTTTTAATCCGCGATTTATATCAATCTTATTTGGGTTAAGACGTATATTCGAGAGAGTCGTTTGGGCCGATTATGCTATTATCGGCCGGTCGCCCGGCCGAAAGTAAAAGGAGCGAATCCGCGCGTCTCGCTGGGTTATATACACCACACTTGCATCGTAAATCTCTCGGTAATAAGTTTAGAAAACCCTGACAAATTGTGTTCGGCCGCGCGCACACTCCACTCGAAACATCATAAATTTCGAATTTAAATCATTGTGCAGTCGCGAGATGCCAAATCCCATTTTGGCAGGCCCTCGGTCCCGGAATCCTCTCGACAAAAGAATTACGCTGCACATCTCCATACGGAGAAATTATCGAGTCCTCGTAAATATTGGCTCCTCCATCGGGACGCTTCGGGGCCTAGACGTTAACGCGGGAAAAAATATATTATTCGACTGCTTTAATTTTTTTTCTTTTCAACTCGCTTATTTTGAGGATTATATATATACTTATCTTCTAGAATGAAAAAATGCGTAGTGTTATGAATAAATTAAAAAGTTTCAATCAAATTTTCAATAATTAATTTTTTTAAAAGGGTATAGAATTTAATTTTATCGAAGAAGATAAAAACAAGTGTACGAAGAAGTAAAGCTACAAGAAAATAATGAATAAAGCATGTTTTAAATAAGGACTTGATCTGAAAAATGCAGATATTTCTGAACTAGACAAACATATATATATAGGTATATATACCGCTAAATGGTCTTGTTATTTCCCAACTTGCACCTTTAGGCATCCGGTGTTTTTCTGCTCGCGAATACATCATACATTCGTCCAAAAATGCCGTGCCACGTACTACGCTCTGTTTGCTTTGGCAATGATTATATCCGAAATGAGAGAATTCCGAAAAGCACCGCTGGAATTTTCGCAAATGTTTCGCGGGTAAAATTCGCGAATGCGCAGCGATTGTGTGCAGCAGTTGATGTATCGGCCGAATAAATGGTCGTTCTGGTTATTTTCCTTTGGTATACCGCGATTCATTGGGCGGCGCGGGAGAATTCCTTGATTCAAGGTGGGGAATGTACTTTTAATAGCGTGTTACCGAACATCGGCACCAGAAAGAGAGAGTGAGAGAGAGAGAGAGGATTCAGCGAATCCGAGATGCAGTCGAGTGTAGGCTTGATTTGTTTTTTTGATGCCGTTGAATAGAGAGTCAAGGGAAAACTCGCACGGAAAGCTCGGGTAAACTAATTTTGTGAACAACACTGTTGTCGAATTGTTAGCGTTAACCTCATTTTTGCATAAACAAAGATGTCGGCAAGTTAAGATAGCTCCTATTATACTATATATATCCAAAGTAAACGTCCAATTACAATTATAAATCATTCGGCGAATCTCGACAAAGCCCCTCGTCGTGCTAAAACTAAGAAGCGAGGAATTATCCGAATTCACGTGCAGACAGCAGCAGCCTCGAATGTATATACGCGCGTTTAATCCAGCGGCGCTTTCTTTCGCGACACTATTATATACCCTATTACCTCCATCGCGCGCGCGCATCGATATGCAAAGCGGAGCACTGGATTTGCATAAGCTCAGCGGAGCAGAGAGCAACAGGCCAACACATACACACACAGAGAGAGAGAGAGAGAGAGAGAGAGAGAGAGAGAGAGAAACAAATAAAATCGTCTAGACACGCTCGTGTCTTTACATCACACACAAAGTATCACCTCGGCTACATATATATATATACACACACTCAACTGCAGCTCTCGGCGCACATTATAAGACATCCCTTACCAGAGCTGCTTCTCCGCAGCAGCAGCAGCAACAGCACACTCGTAGACACAAATCACTCTCCCGCGGGGCGTTACGTAAGCCCCGAGCGCGCCGTTTCTCCTTAAATCCTAAACTTTCCTGCGCTAAGCGACGTTGGTAAAAAAAAAACAGCTTCTCTCCCCGCGCGTCGCTGCAGGAAAGTGATGTATTCCGCGCAGCCGCCCGCAAAAGTGTATTATTAATGCAGATCGTGACTCATCGTCATCCTTCTCTCTCTCCTCTCTCTCTCTCTCTCTCTCTCTCTCTTTCTCTGCCCCCGCATGTGCAGCACTTTTCACTTCCGCGAGTAGTAGTGTAAATGCACCACTTACGTTCTGAGTGTATGTGTGTGTGTGTAGGCGTTAGAGCGCCTCTCTTTCGTTTATCCATCATTGGGTCACATGTAGCTGTGGTGCGAGAGAGAGGGACTCGTTATCGCGGAAGAATGTGCGCGAGGGGTATAACGTTGAGTATTATACTACCTCGCGTGTCTCGTATCAGGATTATTATTGACTCGGTTACGAGTGCGCGGGACTGTTATGATATGATGCGTTGTGCGCGTGAGCGCGACCGATCGCTTTTAGCACGTAACACTGTGCGCTTTTCTATATTGTACGCGAGTGTCTGTGCACTATTGGTTGGTACAGGACGATCGTTTGGCCAGTTGTTTTTTGTATGCGGATATTCGTGAGAATGAAGAAAGTTTTGGTTTGCCATAGATATGCGCGTTGATTACATTGTGTCTTCGCTTTTATTTGTAGAATTTTAGTTTACTATAGGTGTATACAGTATAGATTTTACGTTTTTAAATTTTTCGTTTACAGGCATCGTACAGAGCGCAGTGATACAATCATTATTTCTAGTAATTACTGTGAAACGAGGTGTACAGTTCTAAAACTGTACCTCTTTCTCTGAAAATCCAACGAGTTTTCCGTTTTTTAAAGAATACGTGGTTCCCAAATGACCCCATATGCATTTAAGAAGTCACATATTCATTTTGAATCTTATAGTTCCATATCAAACAAAAAAAATACTCGTGCATTTATAACAACACTTATGTACCTTACCAAAGACTGCCGTCCCGAAATGGTGCTTATGGCAGACACGAGACACAAGCCACAAACACACATACGCACACTGCACACAAGTACATATGCATAGACATACTTATATACACATACACTCACACGCACACTCGAGGACGGGTGATAAATAGGGTTTTTCTGTAGCGCGCACGTGCGTGCATCTGCTTATGGTCGTTTTACGAATGTGCCGTGGGAAGTGAAACATAATAACGAGGAGTCAGAGAGAGAGAGAGAGAGAGAGAGAGGGGGAGGGAGAGAGTACAATTTCTCTTTCTCCATACAGTCGCGGGCTGCAAGCGAGCCTTTTGTCTTCTGCGTCTCCTCTTCGCATTATAAACGTAGCTGCTGCAGCTGCTGCTGCATCGCGCGTCGTTCCTCACCCACCTCATATATGTACCATAGCGCGTTCTTCTTTTTTTTTGCTTCCCTATACGACGCGCTCTCGTATACTTCATTTTCTTTATTAGGCTCCCTTCAGCCTCTTGGCCTTAGTTGCGCACATCGCGCATACCTTGCGAATAGCTCTCTTATATACTTTGGTGCGTGTTCTTCGCGACCGACTCTTTCGTATAATCTTATTACTGCTGCTCATATAATCCCTTGATAACGACGTCATTTTTTAAATTTCGCCGTGTGCAGACGTGTAGACGAACACGAGCGAACTTTCGGTGTTTGCTTTTGGTTTTGTCTTGTGATCTCGGTTTATAATTGGATGTACAGGGATTTTCGAGGTACCATGATGGATCGGCCACTTTGGAAAAGTCATAGAGCGTCTTCCTTTTAGTTGAAGTCACTTAGTTTCTCGCGATCGCTGTATTCTCGATTGTTTAGACCCGCAAGTTTTCATTTATCGCCGCAGCAAATTCCAAAGCACAGTGTTCGCGCGATTGTTCGAGCTAATTAGACCCTCTTCGCTTGTTAATGCATGGGATTCGTTCTATTCCGGTCATGCATTTATCTAAGGTGAGTATAGTCGACGAAAACTTCTCTCTTGGGGCGAGTGAGTTTCTGCTTCGCGCTTCGTGACTGGTTTCTCCAAATACTACCGCGTGCAGTGCTCCAACGGCATCTAATGGACTGTTTTCAATTTGTCGAATACTGAGTCAAAGTGCGCGATGAACTTAATTTGTTTGGAACTTCGGGACCATTGTAAATATTTTTGTTCAAAATCCAAGTTTGATTCCTGAAATTGGTGCACTGAATAAGTGTGAGGATAATGCGATGGACAAGCAATGAGCTTAATTCGTATATCCTCTTAAATTGTACATATTTTTATGTGATTGGTTGTACTAAAGAAATTGTAATATAAACTATGATTCAAACAAGTTCTTTTAGACAAAAAAATTCGTTTCTACAAGAAAATGAACGTAAGCAAAATAACAACATCGTTTTAATTTCCAAGTGAATCTAACGACTCAACAGGCAATCATTCAACAAGAAGACAGTGAACGCAGGCTCCGAGCTACCCTAAAACCAACACAAGTACATATATACACATCCCCAACGAAACAGAAAGTTAATACCTCTTTCCTTTCGATTAAACATCCACAAAGTCTTTACAGAAGCATCAAGAAATACACACCAAACGATCCGGAGGCGATTTTCTCAACGGAATGTATATCTCGCTTCCATCTATCTCCCGAGCTCATCGCTATATACGCAGTGCACAACCGTGGCTTCTCTCTCTCTCTCTCTCGCTATCTTTTGCAGCCGCGCGTGTGTTTACAGCGGTAAGCGCGCGTTGAACTCATTTGTTCATTCATTCACTCGTCGCGTCGCGAGCCTCGTATATATAATAGCCGTTTGCGTGGTAGTGTGTATTATGCGCGCGGAGAGAGAATTTGTTTGCGCGACTGTTGCGGAGGTGTGCTGCAGCTGCAGCCTTTGGTATAAGCGTCTTTTCAGGTATATCTTTGGCCTGGCGTATACAAATAAATAGTGTCGATTTTTAATGAATTCTTAATGGATCTCAATGCGATCTTACGACGTTAATTGGATTTTAACGTTGTTGTTACCAACCGTTTATCTTTGGTCGTCGCGACAAACAATAAACTAAGGTGTACAGGTGATGATGCATTTACACACTAGTGTGTGGAAAACGATGACATCATTCAAATGGAAAGATTAAAATACACTTTACGCGACTTAGCGAACAGCTCTATCGAAGCGTCGACAAACAATATTTTCAGAAATATTCAAGGTAGACGCCGCCCCCGCCGCCGTCGCCGTCGCGTTATCTCGCACCAAACAAGCATTTAAATCAAGCCTACTGGCACGACCTGTAACGTCCTAGACTGCGGCGCTGCCTAATGAAGTGCACAGCCCCGATACGCGAGCGCCCAGACCAGAGTTAAATGTCAAAATCCCGCGACGAGCAAAACAAATATGTTTACCGCCTCGCTCTCTCACACGGCGACCGAAAATAACCGCATCACACACAATATATATATATGTATGTGTACTTGCGCGCGTGGGCGTATGTGTGTGTGTGTGTGTGTGTGTGTGTGTGTGTGTGTACAAGAGTCGCGGCTAGAGAAATTCTGCTTTTCGTAGAAAATCCAAAAGCCACGCCAGAGGCGTTGAAACAGGTGCACGTGCGATTTTATGCTCAAACGCGTGTTCCTGCTGCCTCTCTCTCTCTCTCTCTCTTTCTCTCTCTCCTTTCGGCCTATATAAAGTGCGGACAACGGCAGAGCGAGTATATCGTTAACGAGCCCAAAGAGATGGTTTTAGGACGTGTCGACGGAGGCCGCCGCTGCTACGTGGCTACAGCACGGCACCGCCTTCGAGACGTACTTTTATTATCGCGGCTGCTGCATATATAAGGCGACGAGCCGTTGCCGCCGCGGGGACACACTCTTATCCGAGGAGAGCGCTAGAGACAAGTGGCTTTTAACCCCTTCGACATGCTCTTCGAGCCAGAGAGAGACAGAGACCTGCTTCACGCCTAGACTTTTATTGCCGCCGACAGGTTATAAACGCTCCGAATGAAATCCTAAAATGTATATATACATATATGCTTGAGATGCCTGGGTGTGTTTTAAAGGAGAGTTTATTGTGTCTGCCTTGGGGGTGGCGATTCTTAGAACGGAGATTTTGGTTAAAGGTGGGTCCGCGCGTTCAAATTCATTCGGACTATATTATTTAATTTATTAGGAGTCGAGGTGTAAATTTAAAAGGGAAAAGGAATAATTCTGCAGGTGTATTGTATATCTCGGATATTAGTTTTGTTTGCGATACCAATATATGCACAGCCTACCTATATAGAAAGAGGAAAGGCGTAAACTGTTAACCAGGCAGGCGTATTTCGCTTTTTGTTTAGGGAATTAGCAGTGCACATAGGACTTGTTTAACCGAGTCTTTGTCGAAAAGGCAGAAAAGCGCTCGTCGCTGCTATAGGTTTTAAAAGACCTGCTAAACTTTATCACTTAATACTTCTGTGACTTGTAATTTTCAACTTGTTATTGTTTGTTCTTCGGGATGTACAAATAGCACTGTATACGTACAGAAAAACTGTAACTATAAAAAAAAAGAATGAATATAATATACTATAAACAGCTTACATCGAGTAAGGGAGTTCCGAATAACAAAATAAAGATGAATGATGGGATATTGAACTAGGATTTTTAAAAAAGGACTTATGTATCGCCACCATATAAACGTATATATAGTTTTGCAAAGGGGATGCATTGATTTACGTTTACTAACACTCGACGACTTTTTAATAGGTTTCCGCGCGAGGTAAAAGTATATGCGAGATATTTTAGAAATTTATGGTGACAACGCGATGCGCCGCGCATTATTGTAGAAAAGTTTTTAGTGGAGCATTAAAATAGCCTGTACATAATATTGTCACTGATGTATCGTATTTTCAGTTTATTGGCTTGTGTGTGTACCTTCGCGCATGATTCATGAATTGTTAGTTTGTTTTAATAACTGCGTCCAATATCTGTAAACGCCGTACACCTTTCAAAAATAACTGAACATTGTTTATTATATTTATTCCCATGATTAATTTTGTATCAATTCATATATATAAAATGGATAAAAATAACAAATTATTAGTATTTCTTCAGAAAGTAAATGTTACAACAATCTTCAACTTTATAAATATTCGGAAAAGTATAGCCATGTGCAATTAAAACAGTTTCTATATAGACTGAGTTGTATAGTACTTGTATTGTTAAATTGCTAACGTTTTAAATTAAATTATGTACCTATACATAACAATGTCGAATTAATTGATAGTTATTTTTTTACATCGTAAAACATAGAAACTCGAAGACCATCTTTGACAGAATCTAACTATGATTGTGTATATATAAAATACCAGTAATGAAAGATTAAAGTTAGCTACAGTCCCACTATTAAAATACTATATAGAAACTCCAGTCCCTAAATGCACAAACCCACAATTTACGATAACCTGAGGCGATAGCAGAGGCGCGAAGTCGCACAATGAACGCACACCGCACACCTAAACCCCCCGCCTGCATACATTTGCGGCATATAACGATATACAACATAGTAGCCACTCGAGACTAATTTTTTCCACATCCTATAAGACCGGCACTCACACAGAAGCCTTGGCTCCGCGGATGCGCCAGCTCTCAGAATCCTCCTTTTACGAGACACACTGCACAGGGACCCGCCGCTGTGAAACGAGTCCCTTATACACAAGAGCCTCGACCTTTATGCCATGAACGTGGGCGCGGCTGCTGCATCCCTCTCGCTTTAATATTTTCCTACCGATTTTCACGCTTCTAAATGTCCGTGAGAGAGCGAGACTCAGCGAGAGTCTCTCTTCTTTTACACTTTTCTCGACGATGTATTATGTGTACTTACGAGAGGCGCTTCTGTGGCGCGCGCGCGCCTATATACGTTTCGCGTTGATGCGCCAGCTCTCGCTCTTACGTGGTGTACACCATAAGTCGCGCGCGACTTCTCAAAGGGGAATTACAAATGCGCGTATTTTCTTGGTAAATAATGCTTGTGCGCGAGCTGTATATATACTGTCTACGCTGCTGTAGAGAGTTGAGACGAATTCTATGTTGCTTAGAAGCTGCTGCTGCTGAGATTAGTGCTGTGTGTTATACGGACTGTAGTTCTGGGGAGAGAACTGAGGAGCTTTTAGAGCGAAATCGTGCTATTTATGAAACTTGCGATTTATACAGAACTTTTATATATGCACGGATTGGAAATACCGGCTGATGTAATACGAGAGTAATGAATGTCCGATGGAAGTAATAAAATTAGCTTTTTGATAACTTGTTCGTGAACAGTGTTTTTTAATAAAGTCATAAAAATTTTAAGACTCGCGATATATACCTTGAAAATAGTAAAACTCGCGTGTTTAATGCCATTGACAGCGGAGCTAATATTCAAGTATACCATTAAACTTTTAAATGTTTCAAAAGAGCAAGATTTTTATGCGGGTCTTAAATTTTTTTATGAATTCGGCACACTTGTGTCTTCGATATAAATATAAATTTTATGGAATAAAAGTATAATGCCGAGGTGTAAGAATATCCAAGCAATGTTTCCCAGGCTGACAAACTTGCCTACATATCCGAATCAAATTTCAACTTTGGTTAATCTCCTCGGTTCACTTACGCGCGAATAATAACGCTATTCATTAGTTTAAATCCACTCGAGCGTATGAGCAAATCGCTCAAAGACAAATATCGCAGATTCGAGAGAGCAAAAAGAAAACCACAAGTCCGATTCGACAAGAGGTCGTTGTTCATGCCAAAACTGTGCAGAAGCATTAAAAAATGTTCGTATCGCAGCCACCCAACAAGACATATATATATACGATATACAGTCCGAGTCGGAAACAGGGGGCGGGGGGAAAAGACTATATACCATGGCGAACGGCGGCGCGCGACGTGACTAATAGCAGCGCTCACGAGCTCGTACGTCAAGTGTCAAGCCGCGACGCACTCGTAATACCTTTAACGATTCTCCTTACCGAGACCCTTAGGAGGAGACACGCCCGAAACTTCGCGTGGGCTTTTTTCCTCTTTCAATTTTGGACTGCATTTTGAGCACACTACTTATGTGTCTCACCGCGCAATTGATGGGCAATTCGGCTAAGACAGTTTCGAGAAGAATTTTCATTTCGTGGCCCAAGATGAAGATTAGAATATTAATTAGCGATATATATGGAATTTAGTGGTATTATTTCGGCATGTGCAAAAAAGTTATCTTAAATATTATATCGATTAACAACAAATTTATTTCAATCAGACTGGTTAATTACAAAAGTTACGGAAAGTATCGCGCGCTGCGCAGCTTTATTGCCTTCTGGTGCCTCGGGAATAAAATGCGTAATATATCAGTTTATGATCCCCCTTTTACTCGAAAGAGCAAATAAAATAATGGCCGAGCAGCGCTTTTTAGTCCTATCCAATCTATCCAAAAACACATCATCATCTTTATTAGTAAAACATCTTGAACCGAGTAAAGCTATATTTGATAATTTACGGCCGGGATAATAAAATCGTGACAGCGGGATAATTGAGTGAGCTCGGTATATCAAATATTTTAATACATTTACGATCAACCTCCTTTTACTCTGTTTATCTCATGCTAGACACGGAGGATCTCCTTAACCATCTTTTTTTTCCGTAACCATTTAAGCATTAAAAGTTGTATCTAGGAAATAATTTTTATTCCCAAACTAAATTATAGCTGACGCCATAGGGAAAATTATAGAAACAGGTATACAAAAAAGTTTGCATTGATTAAAAAATTATATAATATAATATAACGCTTGAAATCATATTGATAACAAAAAATTACTTAGGTTTATATTTCAGAAAATTTAAATATCACAAAACGAGTACCTCGTATGCACGAAAATTCCGTTAAAAGTTCCGGTTGTTAGCTACGTGTCGCGAAACTAACTAAAAAAAAGGATTCCCTCTGATTCCTCGTAAAAGGCCAATATAACTGCGTATCCAGCGAGTAAATATTGGATCGTCGTATAACCAATATACCAGCGTGTCGGTACGACGAAGCAGAGCAAAAAGGTAACAAAGACTTATAACGCTGTACACTTAGCTTACCGATTAACACGCCAGTTGCGAATAATTAGGAGCGACGTTTGGTTTTCGTCGAAGCCTTCCGCATGACTATATCCATATATATACACACACTCTGGTATAGATCGCGGACTCGACCGGGCCAACCTGTTTCCTCCTTTTTTTTTCTCCCTTTTTTCGAGCACGCCATGTCTGTGTGTGTGAGCTACACGAACCCTCGCCTCAGAGCTGTCCCGAAAATCCGACTATTATTCATCTGGATTTGCGCAAAAGACAGAGAGAAGGAACGCGTATATGTGCGCGAGAGTCTAAGGCCATTTTTTATCCACCTCGTGCCTTCTTCTCTCCTTTATTTTTCGTACACCATATACACAGAGGAATTGTATTGTGTGTAGCCACGGAGCACGAGATTTTTGAAAAAAGGACACAGAACTCCTTAGCTCCGGGCAATTTCCTGGATTGGATGTGCAGGATTGTATACTTTGCTCGCGGGGCTATCTTTGCGATTGTTGCATAAGAGTGAATGCCAGGAGTTTTCTGCGACAGGTTGTGTGTGGATGTGTGTGTGCGCGTGATTTTAGGGGGCTAACATTTCCATCGTTTTCATTGTTGATGTTATTGTAGGAACTAAGAAATAAGACTTTTTATGGTTGCTCTTTTCTTTCATTTTTTCTGACCCTCCTTATGACTTATGTTTTTATTAAACGAAAAAAGTGCTATCAAAGCAAAATACAAGTATATAGCTGTAAAGTGCCCTGCTCTTATATGATTTTGAAGTAGTCATTCCTTTACCCGTGCGAAAACGGTTAGTGTATCTCTATAATATATTGTAAAAAACATTAGCAACGTATTGCCAACATAACGCAAAGTTATTGTCGAGCTATTGGCAATGATTCGCTTAGACGTTGATAATATATAAGATGAAGTATTACCAAGATGTTGAAGATTTTCGACAACTATAAGACATTTGTATAAAATCTTATCCATAGCAAATATTCAATAGCAATGTTGACATAAATTTTTTAGACTTCAAAAAATCACCAATATTTTTGCAAGATTTGCTCCAATGTAATGTTAGATTACACCACGATAGCTCGATAATAGTTTTACGATATTTTGTCAATATGCTATGCTTATGCAATGTATTGAGAGATTCTGCAGTATGTTTTTGTGTGTAACTATTTCCTGTACTGCAATAATTTATATTTTCATTAACATGATAGCAAAATTATATTAATAAATATCTATTTTTGTTTCAGGTATGTTAAGTCGATGGTTCACTGCAGACAGTTAGCGGCTGGAGTGAGTAAAAACGATCTGCAATTCGTGGTTTTACGTCACTTATACTTCATTATTTATCACGTTAATAACTCAACACATCGTTCTACAAATAACCATTTTGAATGTGCAACGATGAAAATTCGTTTACAACCTACTTCTTCCCGCGTGCATTAATAGCTGAAAACCAACGCCTCTTCGATAACAATAAATCGCTCGGTCACGCTCCAAGCCTCCTTACGATGAATTCCCCCAAAAATTCCAATAAATTTTGCATTCCACGCAGACACACACTATACTCTGCCCCATATCAAACTCAACACCTATTCACGAGCATCTCCATTACACGCTAAATCTCTTAGAGTGTAAAACCACTCTTTTAGAGTGAAAATCCACTCTTAGCTTCAGTGAAAGTAATTAACTCTATTTAGAGTTATTTATTCACTCTAAAACTAGAGTTTTTGTATTAGCAGAAAAAATCACTCTATGTAAGAGTTGATTGTACTCTAAAATGAAATAAGAAAAATTTCTAGGTTAGAATATCTTTACATTACAAATCTAAGAATATATACAGATATTCTTTTTACTATAATAATATTCACATTGAAAAACTGCTTCTATTTAATAAATATATTAATAATGAGATACTTACTGCTGGCAAATTGACAATTTTTTCCATTATTTGACACGTGTATTGTTCGTACC
>UELV01164534.1:0-10609 GCA_900490015.1 Megastigmus stigmatizans
ATATATATGTATGCACACACAAACTCTTTCGTCCCCTAACGCCGAAACCGAAAGCGGCCTCGCAACCCTTACATTAAAGGCAGACCTCAATGTCGAGCCGACGCCGTGTGGGTGGGGGTGGCAGAGAAAACGTTGGGTGGACCTGTAACTTCCGCTAGACGCGGGGGTAGCTCATTTCATAGCAGGAGGAATTTTTTTGCAAAATATATAATACTGATATTTGCATACGGTTGGGTAAGTTTTTGCTGAATTCGATTAAATACGAGATTTTGCGAAAATGCGAAATTAAAATTATTTTGGAAAACTCAAAATGAGTGAAATATAAAAGCTTCCTCTCTGAGGAAGTAATATATTATTACAGATATTAATAAAAAAAAAGAACAAATTAGATATGAAAAAGAGCATTTAAAAAATTCAAATTCACTGTACGCAGATGTATAGAAATCCCTGCTACTTACACGCATAGCAGAATAAAAGCGGACCATTTGACGTTAATAAGACGAAATAGGGAACACGTTCATCGGCGGCTCGCGTAGCGCAACTCTTAAGGCGATTTTAGCAGCCCCAGCGGATCTTCAAACATAGAGAGATCCGCGAGGGGGTCGAAAAGAGGGTTGAAAGAGACTGAGCACGCGAGAGAGAGAGAGAGAGAGAGAGAGAGAGAGCAAAGCAGGCCGTTCGCGACATGACACAAGCCTCTCCTCTCGGTAACGAGATCTCCTAACCCTCCCCCCTTGCCGCACGACACAATCGCCGCAGGTTTTCGTCGAAATTTCCGTAAATTTGTATGCGGTCACGTCGTAATTCGTTTTGCGACCCTACTCACACACACACACACACGCGCGAGTCGCTCATTCTCCCTCTCTCTCTCTCTCTCTCTCTCTCTCTCTCTCTCTCTCTCTCTCTCTCTCTTTCTCTCATCTTTCTCCGTATCAAACATTCAAAAGTACCGGCGGCAGAAGCGCGAGGGGTAGAGTGAGGTAGAGAGACGCGTGTCCGAGGCTGGACCGCAAATTGTTTCTAGCTTTTCGTAATTTTCGGGCTGAAATGAAAGCGTCCGAGCCGCGCAGCAGAGGTAAATAATAGAACGCGACGCTCGAGGGGGAGGGTTGGGGCAAGGGCCCAGACACTTGGTCCGGAGAATTTCGCCGTATGAAAAATTCATAAAAATAACTTGGTTAAATGTGGGATTGGCTACGTGTGTTGGGGTATTGCGTGATGGCCAAAGCGATTACTACGTCAATAAGTAATATTCATTCGGGTTTTTGTTCATTTATGAGGAATCGGCTGTTTTTAGGAAAGTGCCGTATTGCGTTTTGTTTATAGTATGTACGTGATGAACTCGATTTGTCGTCGATTTAGCAGCCAAATTTTCAAAATCTCATTATTGTTTAAAATCGTTAAAAATTTAAAATGAGTTTCGTTCGTTTCTAAAAACGAACAATACGTTTACATATAAATCAGTAAAGTAAAAATTAAAATTTCCGACAATTCATACTGCATAAATCATAAAAATAATTTCAATGTTTTAAAAAAAATTTTATGCTTGAAATAAAAGATATAACGATCGAATAAGAAGAACGTAATTCTTTGATAACGAGCTTCTTTAATTATGGAGCGCGAATAAAAATTTTATTATTTGAAATTGCATCAGCTGATACTGCCATTAAGTAGCATCAAAGTAAGCTAATGCATGCACAACGTGCGAGTAAGTATAATCGAGGAACGAGGGGAGAGAGAAAAAAGAAGGAGGAAAACAATTCGTCGGCGCTCAAACAAGACACTCTACATCCTTAACGACCGATAAGAAATCGCTATCGTCCCCGGCTACGTAAAAACGTCCCACCAATCAGTCATCTCAATCGAGACGCTCACGCTCTCGTGTCAGAAAAAAAAGCGATACACACACACACATACACATATACCACACCACACAGGCTTATCGATTGACTTGAATCTCAAGGTCAGTCTACTCGACGGACTTCAGATGACGTCAAGAGCAAAGCCTTCCTCCGTACCGTCATCCTTGTGTGTGCTCCATACCTCAAAGATATGCCTCTCTCTCTCTGTGTATTTCTCTTTCTCACACGGCGAGACAAGAATATACATGGTACACGGATAAAGTAGCGTGACCAAAGGCGTCGGAGTCCCGAGAGATGTGCGCGTGTGCACCATCGCGAGCGAATCCTTCTTTTCTCCATTCCTCGAGCGGCTCTCTCTCTCTCTCTCTCTCTCTCTCTCTCTCATGCGCCTACCTTCCTGCGCTCCTCCTCTCAACCTCCCTTTTCCATTTCGCGCTGCTTTCCGTCTACGGCGAGCACAGCGTACCAAGTATATATACGGTATAAAAAGAGGCTAGTACATAGCCGAGTGAGAAGGAGAGGGATAGAGAGAGAGAGCAACACGAACTACGAACAGTGGATCGCGAAAGAAAAGAGAAAAGTATTATTCTTTACTCCGAGGAAGAGCAGTAGAGCGAGAGAGAGAGAGAGAGAGAGAGAAAGAGCAGGTTCCCGTGGGCGGAAGGAAGAGGTCCAGATGAGGAGAGGACGGGGCCGAAAGAGGACAGACAGGTTGGCCCGAGAGAGAGAGAGAGTGAGCGCGAGTGCGCGCCCAAGAGCGAGTGAGAGGGACAGAGAGAGAGCGAGAGAGCGAGAGAGCGCCCGGCTGCCATGGTTACCGTCGCATTCCCGCCTCGCCTCGTTGCCATGGAGACCTCACTCGCGCTAACCTTTCGCAGTGCCTGCCGCCGCCGCCGCCGCCAGCGTCGCGTCTTTCCTTCGCAGGCCGCGCACACGAGTCGGAAAGAGAGGGAGCGACACGACTCTCGCGCGGCTCTCTGACGGAGAGAAGGAAAGGAGCGAGACCGAGAGATGGAGATATAGTTGCAAGCGGGACAGAGAGAGACAGAGACTGTGCAGATGATACTACGACGTGGAGTACGGCCAAGGAGTCTGAGGACGAGTGAGAGAGAGAGAAAAGCCACCCGCGCAAGCGCGAAAACGATGCTACTCCTTTTTTCTCCACTTCGCTCTATTTTACGCACTTATCGTTTCGAGACCTTTTATTCTTTCATGGTTTTTTTTTTCATGGATTCTGGCTAAACCTTTTGTTATTTATTTGATTTTTATAACGTCTGCTGCAGAACAAATTTATATGGAGCAAATTAAGTGATCTGTATTTCGGTTTTATGGTATAGGTATTTCTTGATTTAGACGAAATCGTCGTTCCAATAATGTAGAAGACTTGTAATAAACAAAAATGATGTAAAGCTTATAATTTGAATAATTTAATAAATAAAAATATTGTTTTATTATATGAAATTAATGTACTCCATAAAGTATGTATTTAATAAATTAAGTTTGTCTCTCATAATAATGTTCAACATAAAAAATGACTTAATAAATTACGAATTAACCCTAAATTGGTTTCTGATCGGATTATTGCAAAGTCCACAAATCAAACAAGCCGACCTATTAACCAGCGTAAGTCTCCATTCCAACTCTGTCAGCCAAAAGAAACTTTGCCTCGCAACGACAAGTGGCGAAGCAGCAGCAGCATCATTCGGCAAACGTATCCATAAGCTTTTAATCGCGGCACCGCGCGAGAAATCAGTCTGCAGTGCTAAAATAAAAGTAACGCATACGCCGCGTCGGTGTACTCGGGTAGCAGGAAAGGTGTATTATGTGGCGGCGTGGACGGCGTGCGGCGATTGGTCGTCGCGCACACGGCGCAGTCGAGCATCGATATTTATTTAATGCGGCAAATACTCGGGAGCACCGACGCTCTCGCGTTAATAATTCTCACTCGCCTCGATACACACACACACGCGCGCATATATATACATAGTACACGTTAGCGTTTATGCCGTAAAACCTCGCGAGCGCGCGCCTCTCTTTCTCTCTGGTGCAGCGCTCGCTCCACCCACTACGCCCCCCTCTCCCCCGCACGCGCGCTCCACCCACTGTGCCCCCCCCCCCGCCGGTGCGCGAGCTTGCATGCATACACACACGCGGTATCGTTATATACACATCGGCAAATACACGCGAGAACCGAGTGATTGCCACGGATAGAGACTCGCGCGGCGCGCAATAGATATGCGCGCGCTCGCGCGGTTTCGTTATTATCTTTTCGTGCCGGCCGTCGCTTCTTCGTTTCGCTATATACACTCCTCGCCTCGTTCCTCGCCTTATTTACTGCACGTGATCGCACACTTCTGTGATTTACCAGAAACTTCGTTTCTACTGAGCTTCTTTTATTTCCTCGGATGTCTTTTGAAATGAGAGTGAAAGTCAATTTTTTAGTCAAGTTAAGAATCAATGTCAACATAATATTAAAATTTTAACCATTAAGAAATATTACTTATGTCCACTGTACTCTACTATAAACTGACAAAGATTTTTCTATTGGTCTTACAGTCTGATCAATATTAATAGGCAATCAGATTGCCCTTGTTTATAATTACCCCTGCAGAATCTGAAATAAACTTATATTTAAACCTGAAAAAACATTTATTAGTAAAAGTTGGTGATTATAAACAAGGGCAATCTGATTGCCCATTAATATTGATTAGACTGTAGGGCCAATAGAAAAATCTTTGTCAGTTTAAAATTTTAACATTCGACTATTTGATAATTATCATTTCAAACTTGTCAATTACACGTAGGAACACCTTTTCAAACAGAAAGCGGTTTTACAAAAACAATGAAAATTCTTAATTCTATAAAATCACTTCTGATGAATCGGTCGTTTTTGTATAGTAGCGAAGATCGACTTACCGGGACTGCCAAGGAAGACGGAGGAATAGAGAACGCCGCGTCGTGCGGCATCGCTTGCCGCTCTTTGCGCGTCTGGCGGCGAGCTCCAGTCTCGTGGACGTTGACACCATTTACCTGCAAAAACAAAAAGCAGCCTTTGTAAAGCTAACTATCAACCTGGCAGACGAAGCCTTTCATCTTGTGCTTATATAAATTATCATCGTATCGAAATAAGCAGAGAAATTGCATTGATCAGAATTACTCAGTTGTTATAACTTTCTCCCTTATTTTTTATATCATCTCGTAACAAAAACCCCGATTAATAAATATCGAACAAAGAGTTCCATTGTTCTTAGATTTTATAAAAAGTCAAGCGTCATATTATCCATAAGAGCGTACTGCAGAGCCGACTTCTTCATACCATCTGCACTTGTCGAGTATATATTATATAAGAAGCTCTCGCTGTAAGGCATTCGTAAAAAATAATAAAAGAGATTTATCGAGGGTGTTCCCTTTTCTCTCCTTTCGTTTTTTATGCGTTTAATGTAGAAATAATGTTGTATCGAAGTGCGTAATGCCGAGGTCCTTTGGTTAGACCGGCCAAGGTACGTGTGTATACGCACACGGAGACAGTGAGTGCGCGTGCATGCAGGCGCCGCAGAGGCACACTAACCGCGAATGTGTGGGTCGATCGTAAAGGTGCGAGCCAGTAAATCAAATTCCCACGAACGTGTGTGTGTGTGTGTGTGTGTGTGTCTGTGCGTAGCATACAGAGGGCGAGAGAGAGAGAGAGAGAGAGAAAGAGAGAGAGAGAGAGAGAGAGAGAGAGAGAGAGAGAGAGCGGGGCTGTGCCAGCTCGAGCGCGCGCGCTTAAAAACCTATAACGGAAGTTATGACACGCGTTACGCGCCCCGATGTTTTTCCGGCCTACGGTATAACGACACGAGCCGTGCGCCGCGCGGGAAAACTTCTCTCTACTGCACTGGCGCGCGCGTGTAGGAGCGGCGTAAACGAGATGTGTACCACGCGGAGGGAGAGAAAGAGAGAGAAAGAGAGCGAAGAGTCTAGTATATACATGTACCGGCATCTAGAATTTTATTCGTCATTACTTTGTCAGGGAACAGGGATGAGTTACGTTTATTTGTGGCTCTCTGCCTCTCTCTCTCCCTCTCGACTCTTTGCTGTCCGCTTTTTTGAATGCGCCATAGATGTTATACTTCAGCCTGAGATGGAAGCATTAATTTGTAGAAAAATGAAGCGTCGTGAAAAGAGAGTCGACAGTTACGCAGTATAGTAGAGATGCCATTAGGTCAGACATGATCGCTTAGAAATTTTGTTTCTCATCTATAAAATTGTAATTTCCGACGCATCGATAGGGCAGCTATCGTCGAGAGAGGCCAAACATTATATTATATATCGGACATATCTTCGATCGTGCACCAAATTGCACGCACGGAGCTGTTTATTAAAGTATTATTATTCGAGGCCGAATTCACGCGAGCCGAAAGTGCATGATTGCAGCCGATTATTCGCGGCGATGGGGAGAGATTAACTACCGGCCAATCGAGAAAATCAAGATCGCTTTGCATCGAGGCACGAGCAAAGAAAAATAAAACGACAGCAACAATACCCAAACCACGCCGTCGCACTCGTCATCAAATTATACGTTTTCTCGATAAAACGTCCGACCTTCGCAACAACAAAAAAAAATGCGAGATCCGAGCGAATCAGACACGAAAAAAGAACAGCGGAACATCGAGGAAGACAGTCAAGACGCGCACGCATCTCGTATAATAGGAAGAAGAAAGAGGCGAGAAGAAAAAAGTGCATACACACACACATAAACGCACACAGACACACAGAGACTGCAGCGGCGTACGAGAACACGAACATAAGCGTGAAGCAAATAAGTTCTTAATTGTCAGCGGCTCGGGCGGTTTTATATCGCGTGATATGCTTCTCTCTCTCTCTCTCTCTCTCTTTCTCTACGCTACACTCCCCGTTGTATACGTACATCTCACGCTCTCGGAGCTGGGCTTATTACATTTTTTGCGAATCTTTTCGCTCGCTCCGGCAACGCGTGCGATCTCGCGAGTCTCGCGAGTACGTGTCAGGCCCGAGAGTGCGCGGAATAAATCGTGCAATTACATTAATTGGATAAGTGTGCGGCGAGTGCGCGCAGTGCTCGGTTATACGTGTGTGTGTGTGTGTGTGTGTGTGTGTGTGTGTGTGCAGCAGCGGCAGCTCGATCGCCCGCCACGCCGCCGTTGAAAGAGCAAAGCTGCAGCAGAGCGACGGCTGTCTGTCCGCGATTTTTTCCGATGACGACGTAAACTGCGCGCGCGCGGCAATGGGTATATAGGAAAAAACGCTTTGATTAGGCTACTGCAAGTTGTATATACGCGGAAGTGCGGTTATGGTATGCGAGATTGGATAATATTTGAATCGGCTATAAATGGACAATCGTGCCACCTCAATAGAATTCGTATATAAGCGTAGATTGGCGTTTGTTCGATGTATATAATTTTAGAAAGGAGTAGTGTTGCGCAAGGCACTTGGGCTTTAATTAAATAATTTTCGAAATGTACGGGGGATGTATCGTTTAAGGGGCTTATGCAGCGCAATGTATTGTACAAATGTGTATTGAACGCGAAACATGTAATGCTGCGCGAGCGTAACATCTGTCACGCGTTTCGCTCTCGAAGCTCGTTCTCGGTAGCTTACGGCATTACGATTACAAGTTCTATATCTAGTATATGCCCGTTAAAGATACATTTTACATAATGTCATTTTATATTGAAAATTAAGATTTGTCGTTGCAATTGAATTCTGAGGGAGAAATTTCGTATGGTTTAATATTAGAAGATATTATAAAGAGCCGTGATAAAGACTTGGGATGGAAATAATTCTAAATATTCCGTAACGAGCAATTCGGTTTTAGTTATGTTACAAAACACTTCGTATTGTGATACATATGCCATAAATACATTATGCTTGAATTACTTGAATAAGGCGGTACAATAATACTCTTTATACAATTTTCCCTTTAGCCAAAGTAGAAACAGACCAAACTGTCAACGCTTATATAATCATTTGCATCCCAAACGCACGAATTCCAATAGAATATTCGCCCGAAACACACTTGAAGCACAAAACAAACATACAACAATTCGTCTACGTGTATACGCGCACATATGATTTACTGAAGCGTGGCAGGCGTCGCGCGCACAGGAAAGACAGGACACATTCCCCAAAAGCAATTCGAGGCCAGGCGTGTACGGTGCCTTCATCATGTACACACACACACATATACGTATATACAGTGCAGGAGCGCTACAGCAATTTTCCAGATGTGAAAATAGGAGAGGTATCTACTTTATTTCCAGGGAGAGATCCCGCCTGAATGAGAATACACGGTAGAGCGGACGCGAGTGGGGGCCAGGGAGTTGCAGGGCGCGTCGAGGGTAAGCCGCGGAGCGAAGTAATTTCACACGAGATGCTGTGTGCTGCTCTCTCTCTCTCTCTCTCTCTCTCTCTCTGTATAGTGTGGGTGGGTAGCAAGGGAGCAAGAGAGAGAGAGAGAGATCGCGAGCGCCAGTCTTATCTCGGGGAATGTGGAGGAAGAGGAGGAGGAAGGGATGAGAGAGGGAGAGAGGGCGCGCAATCCCCCCGACGCGAAAATTATATTCCCGAAAAGCAGAATATTGCTTCCCTTCGACGAATTCGGAATTTCGCGCCCTATCGTGGAGAAAGGAGCGTAAAAATCGCCCGCGAAATTACACTTCCGTCAATGCCTCGCCTATTGTGTATAAGACCCTCTCTCCCGTCCACCTCCCCCCTTCCCCTCTTCCTTGCCAAGGCATTCATTTTTAATTCTCCATTACTATCAGCGTTATCCGCACGAGACCTACTTCTTTTTTATTTTACAGTCCCGAGGGGGTGTACGACGTCTAACTTTTATTCGAGATTTAGCGATTGATTTGAGCGAAATACATCGGCAGTTTGATTGATAAGTGAATAATAAGGATTTTACGCGACAAACGATTTAAAGTGGCTAACTATTTTAATTTATGCGAGCATTAACTTCAAAGAACATATGATAAGATATAAATATATGCCGCGCATACAGCTAAATCCAGGCGGAAAAAATTTAAAATCACGAGGGGACGTAAAAGAAAAAAACAGGAACCTCACGCGAATCAGTCAAGAAGGAGTTATGTTTTTATTACACACCTCATAAGCAGCGATAGTAATTGCTCGTTTACCCAAGCAATTCTCATCCCAGACAAAACGCTCGGAATTAATCAAATAACCTCTAATTTCTCTTTCCAGTGGGTGGAGAGAAGAAGAAAAAAACGACGAATAAGGAAGCGAGCAAGAAACATTCGAAAATAATAGAAGAAAAAAGGGATCTCTGTCGCTTAGCGTTTATCAAAGAGCGATTAGCGAGGAGGAGTGGAGTGCTGTTCTCTCTCTCTCTCTCTCTCTCTCTCTGTCAAGGAGGCGGAGGCGAACGGCCACACCTTCGCGCGGCCAGCAATTTGGTAGCCCGGGCCAAAGCTCAAAAGGCAAACGCGCGCGGTCGCGTGCTTAGCATTATATACAGCAATTCGGAAATAATGGAAGGAACCCGCTGACACACACACACACACACACATATACAAGCACGTATATATATATATACATACACCAATGCTCCACGGGGATCACCGTAATTATACTAATGGCAATAGTTTGTAGCAGTCAAGCAGGACCCCTCGTTCTCTCGCTCGCTCGCGTTATAGAGCGGAGGCCGCACAGTCCCAGTGACGAGTGTTTTAATGCTAGGGGGTATCGACCGAAATAGCCGAGGAATGACTGGTCAATTCGAGCAACGATGCTCTCTCTTTTCTGTCTCTCTCTCCCTTACGAAACACGGACTCCCGAGTTATCGCGCTTAGTTTTTATTAAATGATTACTGTGATTCGGCTGGTAATGGCTGGAAGTGAAGGTGGGTGGGACACCTGGTAAACGTCGAGTATGGATTTTTTTCCCCCTTGACTAGCCTCTTTTGATGTATTTATTATTAAAGGGCTGCACTGGTGCAAAGGGTTTTATTTATTATTATTGTGATTCTTCCAAGTATAAGGAAGTTCATGGTGAGCAAAGGTTATAAAAAGAGTTGCTTGACCTGTAATGTATTCTACTACATCTGAAATAGGGAGTTGTCGATCTATATGAGAGTAAAGATATACGTATGGAGTCAGAATTACAACTATGTCTAATTAGTAGCTCGATTTTAACTTATCAAGCAGTAATTTTTAACTTTTGTTAAGCGACATTATTTTAATCAAGATTTTGTTTGCTTTGAAATCACGTGTGTAATATAAGCTAAAGATAGGACATCACAATTATCAATAACAAATGTCGTGCACCAAGACTTCATAACAAGCTCAAGGCAAACGCTTGTGTCAAAATGAACGTCAGAATAACTCAGTCCCACACCTTTCATAACATCGCGAAAATCGTCCCTCAACACTAAAACGGTGCAGGGGTTCTTGGAAGACGAAAACAAGAGGGCGCCAAGATAGACAGAGCAAGATAGAGAAAGGGAGAGAGAGAGGCGAAATGGAGGAACATACATACAGAGAGCGAGAGAGAGAAAGAGTATACCTGGCTGTGTGGAACACGGCGTTTTCGCGGTAGGAGGAGGAGCGAGAACGGGAGAGAGATTTATAGCCGCTAGGAGACAGGGTGTAATCATACGCATCACCCCATCAACCCTGTAACTCTGATTTACCGTGGGAATTTTAAAAGTCGTTTCGATTTCCCCCGCTCGTCTCTCGGTGCTCTCTCTCTCTCTCTCTCTCTCT
>UELV01164535.1:0-11217 GCA_900490015.1 Megastigmus stigmatizans
GTGTGTGTGTGTGTGTGTGTACGTGTGTGCGTGTGCCTGCGCCGCGTAAAAGTCAGAGAGGGGCGGCTTTTACGACGCGACCGAGAGAGGGGAGAGAGAGAGAGAGAGGCTTTACGAGCGACTGAACTTTTTAATAATCCGCCGACGGTAATTAGTTCGTAATTTAATGAGGCCCCGGTGGGGTACCCCTTACTGTAAATGCCGGCCCCTGGGAGCCGCCTCTCGCAATTACGCCCCTGTATTTCACAATAATCGTTCCGAGCGCGCGGCCTTCCTCCTTCCTCTCTCTCTCTTTCTCTCGCCAATATACACTCGCTCTTTCTTGTAGCCTCTGTGCTAGAGGCCTTTTTCTCCTTGCCGACTCTTTGCTCTTCTTCTTCTTTTTCTTCTACTTCTTCTACGCGATCCTTGCGGAGACTTGGGTTTTGCTTTCGCGTGATGGGCTCGTAGGATGCTTGCTTGGATTTGTGTGAGTAAGTGGTTTGAAAACTCTTGTTTTTTTTTGTTTTTTTTTTTATAAATATTACTACATTTTTGGGCTATTGAGATTAAATGTACGAATTCTGAAGTAAATTGTCTGATTGGCAGTAATTCTGCATGAATTTTTGTAAAAAAAAAAAAAAAGGATTAATGGGTATAAGCCACGAAATTTATTCCGCATGTAATTGTCTCCCTTTTCATCTCGTTTTCTCCTGAAAAATCTTCCGGCTACTTGGAACGAGGAAATTTGACTCCTTTATCTCCATTTCGAGTTTATTATTCTTAAAACCTACATAGACCTCTTTCTACCATTCTATATTTCATCCTAATACTTGAGCATTTATATACTCAAAAACTCACTGTTCGTCGCAACGAAATCGAAACAGTTCGTTATCTCTAAGAACGGACCAGCACGAAAATCAAATTTGACGATGATCGAGAGCCGTATAAATATATATATCTCTGCGATTGATTGGACGTGGCTGAGCTCGATAGCTTGATAAAATTTCTCACAAGCTCACCGTCTACGACGTTACATTATACGTCTTTAAATCGCATATTTTACGATAAAATTTACGAGCGTGGGCTCTTAAAGAAAAGATTCGAGACACTTAATTTCATCAAAGCACTTCGTTGTCAGGCGACTGTATAATGCACCAGCAGCCGCTTCCCCGAAGCGCAATAAAATTCATTCGATATAACAAGCGCCGAACGCGTCCATCAAGATTCACCGACGATATAATTACCAGCTGCAGCGATAACGCAAAAAACGCGCGTGGAATAAAATCCTTAATGTATTATAACCTCGCGAGCTTTAAAATTAGCATAGAGCGAACGAAAGAAGAAGAAGAAAAAAAACACAAGGTAAAGGATATAGAGTCAACCAGTGGCAAAAAACTCATCCGAAAATTACACAGGTTGCATCACGCGAACCCGAGCTAATGCACTGCACCGAAAACAAGAGAAAGGCTAAAGCCGCCGCCGCGGTGTGGAATCCTATCGTAGCCTACGGTAAATTTTCAAGATGTCTGTGTGTGTGTGTGTGTGTGTGTGTGTGTGTGAAAAACCGCAGAGATTACGAGACACGCACGCGCGCGCGGCTGACACTCGAAACGAGCCAAAGGCTGAAACCTCCTCTTCGCTTCTGGGGCTTTCGTGTTTGCGGTTACAGCCTCGCGCTTCCTTCTTCTTTTTCTTCTTCTTCTTCTTTTCGTCGTCTTAACCCCTTCGTCTTCTTCGATTTTTATTCTTTGTATACCCCGCAGTCTTACTCGTTTTTTTTTCTTCTCCCGACCGCCTTTACCCGCTTAAAGTGAAATTTATATATCATGCCAGAAAGCGAGAAGTCCGGTTTTTACGAACAAAATGGGCTAATGTGTCTTTTTTCCTAGCTGCTACTCTCTCTCTCTCTCTCTCTCTCTCTCTCTCTCTTCTCTCGGGCTTAATTCGTTTAGGGACTTTAAGATTGCTTTTACCGGTTGCGAGGGAAGTTTGTTCTTGCTTGCAAGTTTGTAGCCGTCTGACGGTAAAGTGTTTGGATACGAGGACGATATATTCGAGAAATTACGTGTATGCTTAACTTTCGTATTCTGGAATTTTTGTAAACATCGTACTTTGCTTGAACATTAAATTTACACTATATAGCCGATACGAAAATGTATCATAAACTTTTTAAGCCAATCAATTGCTTATCATACTTTGATTAAAAGTTGGAAACTCTTTTTTTTTCCCCAGAAAAATTAAATTCCCCGCAACAGCAAAATATTTGTCTAACATGTAGCACTGCACAGTGCAGTTCCAAGTTACTCCTTCAAATCCAATTAACCTTCGCGAAAAAAAAACCGCAGCAGGAGCAACACGAATCCACAGTCTGCGCAACAGCTCGAGCGCGTGAAACAAAATACTCAAATCTGCAAAGATCCCCTCTGCCAGCTCTTTCTCGCTTGGAGTTCGTGAGAAGTGTGCAGGCGGTCGGGGGAGGGTTAGCTGCTGTAGTCGAGCTCAAAGCGTCTCTCTCTCTCTCATTCTCGTGTGGTTGAAAACCGCAAGTCCGCGCCTCGACATAAACCGCGTGGAGCGCGAGCGCGAGAATGTGGCCGTCTCTGCATTGTTGCCGTTCTTTGTAGTGGGAGAGAGCTTTTTCGAGTGAGCGAGTCTGTGTGTATATGGGTGTGCGAGGAGGCAGCAGCGTTACATCTCGAGTGGTCATTAAGTGTGCGGGAAGTGAAAAAGATCCTTGAAGCGGCGAACCGAGAACTAGAGAGAGAGAGACTACTAAAAAAAGATTCTCTTTCGTTGATTAGTTCAAGGTTGAGTGTCTAATCTTTTCTTCCTCGCTCCTAGCTCCTCTCTTTTCTCTGCGGCTTTGTGTTTTGCCTTTCAAAGTGTCGAGGGGGAGGCTGGGGGCAGGGGGGTCGGTGCGTTTTATCTCTGTGGGCGTTGGATTCCGTTACCTCTTTCGCTCTTGTACTTTACTCGCGACATTTTTAGGAAACACGCCATTTTAATATGAATAATATCTTTCCAGTGCATATCTGTTACTACTTGCGATGTGTATTCAAGCACTCGTAAATGGATTCTCCTTTCTCAACAATCAGAACAAGCTACATATATACATATATGTATCTGACACATTTTGTCCCAGAAAGGAATTTGAGCAAATAAAACTGCGGGAAGCGAGTAAATCAGATTTGCGTCCGTAAAAATATCCGTACGTCGCTCGAAAAATCGCGCTCGAGCGAAAGAGCGAATCGAAAGGAGAAGAGAGAAAAAAAAACGATAGAAGATCGCGCGGTATTCAGAAGATTAAGGTGCAGCAGGGTGAAAGAGAGCTGCAAAGCGCACGTCACTGCACACCCACGTACAGGGTAGAAAGATCTCACGGACTTTTCAATTACCGCAGCCGCGCGACGCTTGTCCAGCTCTCTCTCTCTCTCTCTCTCTCTCTCTCACTCTCCCAAGAATTCTCAGAAACATATACTGATATATTAACTTTGTTGCGTGATTGTTTTTAAATTTTATTTTCCCGACTGATAGATATTAAGACTTATTATAATTTTAGAGATTTATTTGCTTTTAACTCTCTATGTAATGCGCATTGTGATATTACTTTTATTATAAGATTGACTTACTGTGATAAATTCCAGTATTACTAATTGAGAAATGGACTGTGATATCACCGACCGAAAACTGTGTGCAATATTATATTTTTTTTTGTATTCTGACATTGATTTCTGAGTTTTACAGTTTTTCACTCTTATATTGCAAATAAATTTATATCTATCTATCTCTCTTTCGCTCTCTTTTATTTCGCACTCAGCGCGAAAAAAAAGTCTTGCGTACGAGTTTCCCAGCAGCCGCGCGTCTGTCTTATACCGACTGTCGTTGTTAGACAATAGAGAGTGTTCTCCCTCTCTTTCTCTCTCGTTTTCCCCCCTTTTCCGCTAATTCTCTCTTCCTCCTTTTTTATTCGCACTCTCTCTCTCTTTTCTCTCTCTCTCTCTCTCTCTCTCTTCTCCCCGGGAGCTGCTCTCATTCAAATTCGCGGCTTTCAGAAGAGCTTTGCCGCGTGTATTCTGTCGGCACGTCTTTATTTGCTCTCTTTTGCTCCTTTTTCATGAATAAATTATTATTCAAATTTTATACCTCCTCTCTCTCTCTCTGTGTAGCTCGACCCCTTTTTCCTCCGTTAATACAACAAAATCCACGCGCAGCTACGTCCTGCTTCTCTCTCTCTCTCTCTCTCTCTCTCTCTCTCTCTCTCTCTCCTAATTCGTTTTTATCTCTCGCCGTCGCGCGGCGCTTCTGTCATCCGCTTTTTTCTCTCTCTCGCCTGCTCTTTCTTTTACACAATTTTGTACTCGTTGCTCGCGAGAGAAAGAGTGAAAGAGAGAGAGAGAGAGAGAGAGAGAGAGAGAGAGAAAGAGAGAGAGCGCAGCGAGGTTCGAAATAATTCGTGTCGCCGTAGAAGCATTGTCCCGGGCTCTTCTCTCATTCAGGCCTCGAGCTGCGGGGGAATTCTATATCTATTAAAAGTTTTTTTCAGCTCCCGGTCCCAGCTCCGCCCGCCGCCTGCATTATCAAGTTTTCAAAGCTTGATTAATAGCGCAGCTTTTAAGCTTATTTAGCGTATACTTATACATATACATATATGTTTATAGTATAAATTTGAAGGCTGAATTTAGAGTGTGAATTAAAATATGCTGTGCGCGGTATGTGCTCATCGTTACCTAATTTTCTACCGATCTCCATTGAAAGCTTATATGTTTAACCAGGAGAAAATTACTCATTCCGCCCTATAAGAAAAAGGCGAACATTAGTCAAATTTACTTATACACGAAAGTCAATGTAAAGCTCGTTTCCGTTTACAAACTCAAAGCGACTATCTTGCTATCGAGCTTCTAACGACAGTAAACACACAATTCAATTTCAATATATCGATTTCCACCCTATCCCCTCGACGAAATTTCGATTACAAAGCCTCGGTAAAAAACAGGCCAGCCATTGTCAAATCCAAAAAAAATCAACTCGCACTCGGATCTCAAGCTACATATATACATACATACATACATACATACATATATGGAAAGCCATCGCGAGTGCTAAAGTCGTTATCGCTCGCACTCGGCCTTGTAACGCAATCTGCGCACTCTGTACACGCTCGATTTAATAAGGAGCCTCTGTCCCTCTCACTCGCGCTCGCCGAGCAAACAACGCGTTAATGATCGCAATCAACGATCTCATCCCCCTGCGTCCAATCTAAACAAAATTTACCTGGCGACTAAAAAAAAACCGGGGCGCGAGCCGTATAACAAAGTCAAAAAGCTGAGGGTAGAGAGAGAAAAAGAACACTCCCGCGCACAGACAGACGCACACACACACACAGAGGATGCTAACGAGCTGGGAAACGCGATGACGGCAATGACAACAATAACAATCGCCCGTACCAGCGAGTGGGAGAGAGAAAGAGAGAGGAAACCGAGGACGGTGTAACAAGCGACGTTGATGATCCCCCCGGGGAAGAGTGAGGGTCGCGCGCGCGGTACGAGAGAGCTTTTGCGAGCTTTCTCGCTTATACAAGCAGGCGCGTCGTTGCATAAAATTGTAAAAACCCCCGTTGGCGCTGTTCGGGCCGAGATAGCTGCAAACAGAGGCGAGTTAATTTAAAAATGCAAATTTTCGCCGCAATTCTCTCTCTCACTCTCTTTCTCTCTGCTGCTGCTGCTGCTGCTGCCTTGGCACAGGGAAATAAGCGAGAAAGAAAAGAGGGGGAGAACGCAGACAAAGCGAGCGAGCGAGAGGGAGAGAGAGAGAGAGAGAGAGAGAGAGAGAGAGAGAGAGAGAGATTGCGTTGGATGAACGAGCACCGTAGCGATGGAAGAGTGTTTTTAAACAGTTTTCGTTTCGTTGCCGCGCGCGCTTCCTTTTTTTTTTGCACATGTACACATATACATATATATGTAGAACTGCAGTTTGTATATTTGGGGAATCAATTATTGAAATGCATGGAGGAGGGAAAAATTGTATAAGCCTGTGTTTGCTCGCTTCTGATCTGTTGAAATTTCGCTTACATAGAAGAACCTCAGACTATAATAATTACACTCTAACGATACGCGGGGCTTAATCGCGTCTGATCTTAAACTGATACATTCCACTGTAATTGTTCCGCGTGAGAGAGAAAAAATACGGCGAACTAACAGTTTTAAATAATACAGAGCGAGTGTAAAAAAAGGAGGCCGAGCGAGCGATAAAACGAAAAAAAAAGTGGTTGCAGCGCGCGCGAATAACGCGAGAGAGAGAGAGACGCAGAAAAAGCAAGTGCAAAAAAAGGGCGCGAGTAGGAGGCGGAAGCTCACCCGCGGGAGTAAGAGTAATGCGCGC
This sequence comes from Megastigmus stigmatizans, assembly GCA_900490015.1. Taxonomy (NCBI): domain Eukaryota; kingdom Metazoa; phylum Arthropoda; class Insecta; order Hymenoptera; family Megastigmidae; genus Megastigmus; species Megastigmus stigmatizans. The sequence goes on from UELV01164535.1 coordinate 6,361, forward strand.
GAGGAGGACATGACATTACCAGAACTGCGTGTCGGCCAAGAGGAAGAGCAAAAGAGAGAAAGAGAGAGAGAGAGTGTGCAACGGCTGCAGTAGCACCCGAGGCTCATATTTATGAGGCCTTGGCGAATCGTTGACATTTTACTCACTGCTGCTTATTCCGCTCGAGTTTCCTCCCTCCCCCTCTCATTCTCACCTCCGCTTCTTCTCTTCTCTTTTCCTTCTTTTTATTATTTTTTTTTTTTTGCGCTTTTATTGGGCGGCAGCAGCAGCAGCAGCAGGAGCGCAGCTTGTCTCATCCGCGCGCTCGCGCTATTTTATGAATGATTTATCAGGACGTATTAGAGGCAGCGTCGTAAATATTATTCACAGCGACGCTTCCGTAATTTTTATATTCTCTCTCCATCTCGCGTATCTCCTCTTCTTCGGGAAGAATATGAAATTCCGTTATGTGGATTGCACCTATAGCTAAATGTTCGGGTATATATAATAGTGTCATATATATGTGTGCATCAAGGGATAAGGGTTCGACAATCAAGGCGATTTTACAATTGCAAACAAAAATAAAGAACAGAAATGCTTTCAATTTGCAGATGAGAGATAGCCGCGTAAAGTTTTACCGCGCGACGACCGCAAATGCACTCGAACATCGCATCCGAGGCAGGAGAAAGAAAAAAGTAGGAGGGAATGTAGAGAGCGTTGAGAGAGAAAAAGAGAGCGGGAAAGTCGGCATTGTTTGCCTCGGGAGTCTCCCTCCGGTTATCGCGCAATTAAGGAAACTCTCGAGCGCAGAAGTCTGTCGAGCAGGACAGAGAGAGAGGGGGGGAGAGAGAGAGATAAGGATTGCGCACGGAGCGAACGGCGCACGCGATAAAGCAATCGATTAAAGCCCCCTTTCCGCGAGCTCATCCGTCTAATCCTTTAAGCAAGCGCAATCAGTTAACTCCCTCTCCCTCTCTCTCTCGCCCTCCTTTTCTGTCTCTCTCTCTCTCCCCGTGGCGTCTTCGTCAGTGCTAATATTCGCTTTACGGCGCGCCGAGGAAATGCGGACAGGGCAAACAGAGAAAGAGAGAGGGAGAGACAGACAGAGAGAGAGAGAGAGAGAGGTGGAAGGCACAGTGGCGAGCTTAGCTGGTGCTTCGTCTTCTGCGCTGGCGGCGCTGCTTATATATATACACGCGAGGAAATGAGCGCCACTGGGGTACAATCTTGTATACCCTCGGCTTGGGATTTGCGGGATTCTCGGTGACACTGTAGCATCGTCTCTGTCTCCTCTTGATCATCTGTTTGCTCTAACTCAGCCCCATCCTTCCCCCCCTCCCACCTTCTGCTCTGCCTCTCACCGGGGCTCGCCGTTTTAATGAAAGTTTCTGTTTCTCGCGCGCGCGCGCTTAGGCGCTTGTGTTTGCCTGAATCTTTGTTCTGTATGTATTTGTTTTGCGCGCTCGCGGCGGCGACCTCTCTTCTTTTCTTTCCTCTTAGCTCGTATATATGTACATACCTTTTTCTCGAGTGAATCGTTGATCTTAGGGGTTGTGTTTAGAGGATGCAGAAAGATTTTGTTTTTTTTATTCTATAGTTTGTTGCTTGTTTTTTTGTTGTAAGTTATGGTAAGAAACTATTTACTCGTTAAAAGATCGATGCGCGCGTTAGTAGCGTGAATGGGGCCTGCACAAAGGATGAAGTAGATCGGTGCACACGAAGGAAGAAGCTCAGCTTTAGCGAATGAGCGAGGAATCAGCAGCCGAGGCGCTCGTATATACGTGATATCGAGAGTTGGCAAAGTGTATTACGGCTGCACAGAGTCTGCTGAAGACGAGGAGATGGTATATAAGAAGAGCTCTTGCGAGACTTCGAGAAACTCGGTGCTCACGGGTCTCGCTGTGTGTGTGTGAAACTTTGACTCGTTCCGTTGCCAACGAGCCAAGATCGCGCGGAAAGATCGTCCGACAATTATCTGGGATTAGTAGACTCTCGAGGCTCGTGATAGTTTCTTTCCGATCGACGCTTCCTCTCTTTGCGTTTCACGTTTTTTTTTTTCTCATATGTTTCGAAGAAACAATAGTAAGACCAGTTCTTCAACAAAATTATGTACTCATCCATTAGAACTTATATTCTCTCTTTGTCCTCGTCTATGTCAAACCACCACCAGCTTACACGAGCGATCCCCGGAAGAAATTCGGAGCTGACGAGGTGGTGCGAAGCGGTCGCCGAGGCCATTTCGTTGCCTGGTCCTTTGTCGTCTACGAGAGAGAGAGCGAGAATGAAAGAAGGGTGTAAGCGGCGAAGGAGAGAAACGAGATAAGACGAGTGATAGAAAGATGTGTTTCCGGGGAGTGGTTGAAAGAGATACGCGAGTATACGCCCCGCTGGCTGCGCGGATTGAATGCGGGGATGGATTTTAGGGTTGAACGTGTATTTTCTCGCTTGTTGAATTTTCTCGTGCTTTGAAATATAAAATCGCCATGTCCCTACAGGAATGTATCTATTGAAAAGCTGTTACGGAATATCATTTCGAGTCCAATGAAGGAAAGAAGCAATAGATTCTTTTTTATTTTCATCTAAAGCATATGAGAAAAACAATCAGCTATATTGTCGTGGTAAAGGACCACAACGCTAATAAGGCTAATAAGGTTCTCTACCTCCCCCGTCTATGTTTATAAACACAACGATTGTTTTAACGCAAAATCCTGTCATGCCAACTCCCCGCCAATTAACAAAAGCTCGTATTAAGAGCTTCCCAATACATACATTCCTCCGGTGTACCAAGCTCACGAGAGCGATGACAGCACAGGATTACATACGAGAGCCTGTGCACGTGGATTCCCTCTTTTTTTCTTTTTTTTTTTTAACTAAATGCAAGAAAAAGAGAACGAAAGAACTTTTGCACGCTCGCGCAGAAACGAGATCAAAGGCGTCCGCGGATTATCCGCGAAGAAAAGCCCGAGCGTGAGCTCGCTGAAAAAAAAAAGATTGAACGTGTTTGAGTTCTCGCGCGTGGTCGCGGATGTGTGTATGTATATGTCGTTTTTTACCCTATATACAAGGGGAAAACTTTTTGCACGGTTTCGCGAGAGAGAGGCTCTTTATCCTTTTACGCCGCGGATCGTTGATCCTCATTTCTCGCGTGGGTAGAGCGCGAGATTATTAAAAGGGAAAATTCGCGCCGGCGTTTTCCGACGAACGGGAGGATCGGGTAGATTTTTTTCGCGAGAGATTCTTTTTATTTTCAGTCCGCGAAAGTTACTCCATGCATTTACTAAAAGATCAAAGACGCGCGTGGAGCTTCGTTTCGATTCTTCATTGAAATTATATTCAGAGCTCGAAAGCGTAGGTATACACCTATAAGCCCAGATACAAGCAATCAGTAACAAAGCTCGACGTTAAATGTGTCTTAGACGATCTTAAGCCCTTTACGCTCTTTCTGGTATTCCCACAGAGTTTTCGCATCTAAGCCACCGCGCGAACTTCCAGTAATACCGAGCTACACTCAATCCCAAGAAAAATCTCTTTTCGCAGCTGCTCTCACGTGTGTGTCTGTCTGACTGTGTATCTCTGTGTGTATGTGAGTGCGGCTGTCGAGGATAAATGGTCGAGTCTACTTTAGCCGGTAACGAGACTCGTCTCTTCGCTCAAAGAACCAAAGCGAGCTTTTTCTCTCTCTTTCTCTCTCGCTCCCTCGCCGATCTTTTTCCTTCCATCCGCTTCGTAGTTCTTCTCTTATACCTGTCCATATATATATATATATATATACTACGACGCGCAACTCGCGAAGGAGGAACACGTAATACGAGTCCACTGGGGTTTCTCTCTCTCTCTCTCTTTCTCTCTGTCTGTGTGTGTAGCCTCGATCCGATTCATTGCTTTGCTCTATTTTCTTATATACCTAGATTCTCCCGAGTATCATTCTTTTACTAGTGCAGTGCAGTGCGCGCGGGCTATGTGTTGTGTTGGCGTTAGTCGCTAAAAGGCCGATCGCTACTCTCTCTCTCTCTCTCTCTCTCTCTCTCTCTCTCTCTCTCTCTCCCCAATGTGTACGGGCCCGATTTTCTCCTTTTACTTTGCCACTTTGAGACGATATTCTCGAGTCTTCTGTGTGGCAGTATACCCTACGGCTTATTGCATCGGGGGATAATGGATAACTGTGTGGGTGGAGTGTTTTTACTATATATATATATATTGATGTGCTCTATAGCAAATGTTTCAACTTTTATTTGCTTCGTGCGGCTTCTCTTTTTTGCGCTACATGCTAAAGTTGAAAATACTTACTCCGTTGGAGTATCAATTGTGTTTGTTTGGAAAAATGACGAGGGAAAAGCTTTTAAATGTAGTAACGAAGATAAAGGCAATGCAAAAAATAATCCACCTTTACACTGTATCTCGGACACAATTACGCAATCGCTTGATATACGTTTTCAAAAGTTCCATCCGTCGTCGCACGCAAACAGAAAATAAAAGTAAAGAAAAGCGGACGAATCACGATGATTTCGGGGGAAAAGGAGTTTTAAAAATCCGACACGTCAAAAAGCTTCTCTCTCCCCCCGCGCGCCACATTTCTTCCTCCGCCATATATACACACACACACACACACACATATATATATATGTACTCGAGAGCTTGCAGGGAGCTTCTGAAAAACTTATTCTGGTTCAGTCGCGAGGAAAAAGCAGCAGCAGCAGCGACCGTGCGACATCCTCGCTGATCCGATCAGCGCTCCTACGACTTTGGCTTGTGCACTGCTGCGGTGTCATTTCAGCGGTTCGACGTCTTTCCGATCCTCTCTCCCCACCTCCCCACAGCCGTCTTCTTACTTTCCGCGCCTTTTCTCTCTCTCTCTCTCTCTCTCTCTCTCTCTCTCTC